>VDFB02212321.1:0-143831 GCA_007258455.2 Sequoia sempervirens | reverse complement strand
TGAAAATCAAAGGATTTACTATATATAGTAAGGCATGGAGAAGTTGGCGAAGACAAGGAAAAAACGCCTAAGTTTGGAGATAAATCCACCTCCTACCCTCAAATGCGCCCAAGGTTAGCTAGCAGTTGATAAAATTTTCCAAGTTTGAAAAACATCCTGCAGCCCCCCTCAAATGCGCCCTCATGTTAGGAGATTAATAGAAAATAAACTCACGCCCTCATGTTAGGAGATTAATAGAAAATAAACTAAGGCATGAAAACTTCCTCCTCAGCATGCCAAATGCGCCCTCAAGGTGGTGGAAGGAAAAAAATTCTAAGTCTGGAAGTTTATCCTGCTCCACATGCAAAATGCGCCTAGTCCAAGATGAAAGTAAAAGTTGTTAAGTGAAGTAAAATCCTCCTCCATAGGCTAAATGCGCCCAAGTACAAGGTGAAGTTGATGGAAAAATAAGCTAAGGCATTGAAGTCAAAGTTCCTTCACCACATGCAAAATGCACCCAACTTGCTAGGCAATGAAGAGTGAAGAAAAATATGCTAAGTGTTGAAAATCCTTCTAGACCTCAAAATGCGCCCATGCAAAGATAGAAAATTCCAAGGTGTGGTGCATGCAGAGAATATTCTAAGTAGGGAAAATTTGAAGTCCAACTCCTCATTTGCGCCTTGACTTGAAGAGGAGGCCTTTGAAAAATCTAAATATGGTAAATTTGAAGCATGGCCCCCTATATGCGCCTTGAGAAGAAGAGGGTGATCAAAATATTCTAAGGCATAAAGATTGGAAGTGCACCCCATGGATTTGCGCCCAGCAAAGAGGATGAGTTGAAGATTTTTCTAAGTGTGAGAAAATAGAGGCTCCCCCTATGAAATGCGCCCAAGATTGGGAAGGTGGCCTGAAAATTTTCTAAGTGTTGGAGAAATGGAAGCAAGAGGTCCTAAATGCGCCCAAGGTAATGTGAAGTAAAGAAATTTTCTAAGTGTTGTAAAATGGAAGCTCAAGGCTTAAAAGGCGCCCAAGAGGGCAAAATGATGAAGGAATTTCTCTAAGGCAAGGAAATTGGAAGTGTAGGGGGCTAAATGCGCCCAACTTGAGCAAGTGATTGGAAAATATTCGAGTATGGCAAAGTGTAAGAGACTAGGTGTCTCTCAACCCAAACCCTTGACGGAATATACTGATTTTGTTTGTTTTTGTATTTTTTTGTGTTTTTGAGGATTTTTGCAATAAAACAATAAATTGCGATTTTGCTCTAGAAGGCTTTAAAAATTCATAAAAAATAAATAAATAATAACTATGCATCAATATTGATCTCCAGATGAAGGCGCATATATCTATTAACTTCCAAAACTCAAATGACAAAAGAAATCGACTACAGAGAGATTAAACAATATTTTATTTGGAAAGAACCTGTAGACTTGCAGGCGCCAGAAAAACAAGAAGGAATGTACGGCTGGAGCAAAGAATGAATCCTCAGGCTCTGAAATCGATGCTAAAGCTCTGTAGACCCTAGGCGCACCAGATCCCACTGACAAAAGCTGAGAACTGAAGGCGTTTCACTTACAAATGAAAAGTACGGCCTTCCAGCAGTAGTATGGCCTGTACCAGCAGCAGCAATAAATATAGTAAGGTCCAATGAATAAGATGCCAGATCTCTGTGAAGACAATCTCTGATAGGTCGCCCTAGTCAACTGATGAAGAAACTCTGTAGATCCTTCCTGAAATCGATCCAATATGTTCAACTGCAACTTTTGTGTGAAGTCACCAAGTAGACAATCTTCAACTGGTATTGCACAATCTCAGTATGCCAGATCTTGAAGAGGTATCGTTCTTCAAAATCAATCGTCTGCTGAAACCCTAGGTTTTGCAAACTTCAATGCTCAGAGCAAAAAGAAGACAAATTGAATAATCATGACATAAGAGTTCGATTTGTCTTTGGCAGTCAATATATACTTCTCTTGAGAAATTCGACCAAACCCTCTTTTTAATAATCATTTAAATAAATGATTAAATTTGCCTATTTGGACTTAGGAGAAATATTTAATAATTGGCGCCCCCATCATTAATGAATAAATCCTTATTCATTATTTAATTATTCCACTTTATTATAAAGTATTAGAAATACTTTATAATACGCCAAAACATTAATATTTAAATAAATTAATAAAGTGACTTTAATATAAAGTCAAAAATATTAATTATTTAATAAACCATTAAATACGCCGTTATTTCTCCATCTGACCAACACACTGATGAACTGGGTCGAATTTGAGCTAAACAGCTGAACCAGGGGCCCTGCCCAAAATAGCAGCTTCCACCTATCCGACTTTCTAAAAATAGCAAGTCTCTGAAAAACCACTCTGAAGGATTTTGCGAAGGCCCAACCTAAAACAACTGCAAAAATGAAGCTCCTGAACACCGGGTAACTGCCTCAATTGATCCTCTACACATATCTGTCAGCCTATGAGGACCAGGATGATAGGCTAACCACATATCCAGCTACGCTGACTAGGATGGGGACATCACAGCAAAGTGAAAGTGAAGAGGGTCAAATGCACCTAAGTTGAAGACGCTGATTAGAGAAATACGCCTAAACTTGAGAAAGGTGATGAAGTTCAAAATACGCCCAGCTGGCAGGAGGATGAATTTGAAATTTTCCTAAGTGTCAAAAGAGAAGAAGCACGCCAAGAGAAGTAAGATGAACTTTGATGATGAAATTTTTTCTAAGGCATAAAATTCCACCTTCCTCTAGAGGAAAATACGCCCAAGTTGATGGAGGAGATAAAATTTTCAGAGGCATGAATAAAATTGGCGAGAAGAAGTTAGAAGGTGCCAGCTTCACAAAGATGATAAAGTTTTCAAGGCCAAGCAAGAAAATACGCCTAGAGATGAAGATGAAGAATAAAATTGTTGGCAAAATATTTTTCTAAGGTTTGAAATTCAAAAAATTAAATGAACCCCTTCGTTCATGGAAACATGAATTTGATGCTTTCCGAAGGACATTTTCTTCTGGGTACTGGACGTCTTCAATGAGGAATTGATTTTAAAGTCTTCCATAGCTCGCCAAGGGTTTCAGGATGAGAATTTTCCGTGGGCACTTGATTGATGAATTTTCTAAGGGGAAAATCTAAAAATTTTCTAAGGCAAGGAATAAATGATGTTTTTGAAGATAAAATGCCTTGGATAGTGAATTTGAAGTTGACTACCTAGGTGAATTTGCTCAAATTCTTCGTGGAAATAGCCTTTTTGAGCCAGAGATGAATAAAATCAAAGTTGTCAACACCTTAGTTGGTGAAATAAATTTCTTGAAGATGCAGTTGAAGTTAACACTTTCAAAAGATGATTTTAAAAATGCATCTCTTGAATACACCCTTGAGGAGGATGAAATTTGTCTAAGGCATTATATGCCCCAGCCTACAGATGTTAAAAAATCGTGAAGAAAGCAAAGTTGGCTAGAGAAAAATGATGAACCATTGGAAGATAAAGCATGAAAATCAGGTAAGTAAGGTGAGTTTATATTATGAGGTGTTCTGATGCCCTTCTTTTTATCTGTTTTGTAGGATGAACGTCGGGGCCAGAGCGTGGTGACTTGGGGAGATGAAGCGAATACTTGGAGAAAATGGCTAAGTGTTGAGACCTAGTATGTGCCCAACCCAAGTGGCAAAAGAAGAAATGTTTGAGTTCAAGACTAGAAAATCCTTCAGGCTCAGGCAATGAAGAGTTGAAAAATGACAACAATGGAAAATCATCGTCAAGCAGGAGAAAGAGGTTGTAGTCTTGGAATTTCAAAATGAGAACGTGCCTGCCATGCCAGAAGTTGAAGTTGTTTGATCAAGTTTACAGTCAAGGATAAGAATAGTGGGAATGCGTTTCTAGACAGGAATATTCTAGAAGATGGTGGACATTAATTGCTCATTTATTACCCCACTCTTCTTGGTGGCGGTTTTTAGGGTTAGGGCTGAAGTGGCACAATTTGGGCCATCCATCTGATTGTAATCTGAGTCGTTCATTGGACTTGGCCAGCTATATACAGGGGCATCCCCCCTCATTTGTATCAATAGGAGTTAGAATAGCAGAGGAAGAATAGAGAGAGATTGATAGAATAGAAGGTAGCATAGTTTGATAGTTTAGCTTAGGTTGAAAAGGAAGGAAAGTCTTCCCTTTGAATACTTTGTAAGAAGTTGTTGAGAACACTTTCATAATAAAAGAGTTTTCATTAATGGTGATCCCTTCTTTGTTATGAGTAGCTAGCAAGGCTTCTTCGTCCTTCCAATTCATGTAGAATCTTGAAGTAGCTTAAAGTAAAGTAGATTTTATTTCATGCAACTGCTTAGTAATTGTGGAATGTGGTGCTTGATTTGAACAAGACTTCGCTTATCCATACCACTAGCGGGCTCACTGACGGTGGGTTTGCCTTGCATGGTCAACTGGAACATTGTGAACTTAACTTCGATTATGGTTTACATGTTGGCATGCGTCATTGTGATGGGCTCACTGACGGTGGGTTCGCCTTGCGTGGTCAACTGGAACATTGTGAACTTAACTTCGATTATGGTTTACATGTTGGCATGCGTCGTTGTGATGGTGTCTTCATGCCGAATCGTGATTTGAATACTTTTGATTACTCCTCTGAAGATTGCACCGGTTTTGTGGAAGCTGTCCAAAGCGAGGCAAAGCAAGGCACGGTTGAAGTTTGCGAGAATTGATCACCATGTCCCACCTTAGAGTAGAATTGTAGCATCTCTTACCCCTACACCCATTTAAATTCAGTTCATTTCTGGTTAGTATTAGGAAACTTGTGCTTACCTTCCAAATCATTCAAACCACGTGAAACCCTTAATCTGCTGTCTGTTGTCAACTGCCGAACAATTGTGTAAGTTCCCTTGAAATACCAGCAAAACACATCAAGCCAACTGAGGGTATTCTATTGCATGAAGGAACCTTGGAGTTAAATGCATGATCTATCTCGCAATCTTAGCATGCAGGAAACTTTGTTCAAGAGAGGATAGAGTATCCGTTGGGAAACTTTATTCTGTGTTGGTGCGGTCACGAAAATCACATCAACAGTACCAAAGAATCGCTTGCACCAAAATGATAGGCCCTCATAATCTAGCAGTTGAATCCACTGTCTATCCTCAAACATTAATATGACATCCCCATAAAGCACCTTAAAAATGTCGATCTCTACCAAAATTGGGCAAGGTAGAGTGATCAATGTTGGAAATTGTTGAATGCACCCTCAAAAACCAACCAATAGCATTGTTGATATCCTCAAAGCAAGAATCATAACAAAATTACAAAGGGAGATTAGGCAGCCTCACCCAAAGTGGCATAATGTTGAGAGATTCAGTCATAGGGTTGAAAGAAGGGAACCATGGGTTTTGAGAAAGAGAATGCTCTCCCCACATCCACAATTGACCATTCAACATCAACTCCATGTCCTCCTAAGTTTTAAATCTTGCAATAAAGAAACCCCTAGTACAAGGAAAAAGCTTGATTGTGCCATCAGTGAGAGGCCTACAGGAATCCAAAACCCACTTATGTAGGTCCAAGAGAGAAACCCATAAGTGATTAAACTTGCAAATCAAGTTATGGCGAGTGTAATAAGACTCATTGTCAATAATTTCTTCTCCACATACCACCACAAGGGAGGACTATGAACAAGGAAGGGGGTGAGCTTTACCATGTCAAGGAAAACAAACCAATAGTAGACCTTGCTCCAACCATGGCCACATAAGACTAGCAACAACTTACCCCATTCATGCCTGGACCCATCGAAACTTGGCTAGGAGAAAACACAATTTTTTTATTCTTGATAACTCCAGAAACACAACCTTTTGAGCTAGAGGCAAGAGGATATACAACATTAGCAATCATAAGAACAAAATCAAGAAGAGGGACAGGCTTGTAAATTTTAGGTGAACAGATTAAATGCACAGAAAATAATTCAAAATCAGAAACAATAACACAACAGATACCCTGGGAAAACCCTCCTCTTGAGGGAGAAAAACCCAGCAACAAAGATCTCTCTTATATTTATAATATCAGTGGCAACAATTTACATTACAATGAGGCCTAACACACACACCAATATTCAGCACCTTGAACAGAATAAAGAACAGAAACAACCTGTTGCACTTTAAGACTCAATTCAGTCTTAGAGGAATTCGCAGACTGTCCCTGAGTGACTCACAAACTGACCATGAACAATTTGCAATCTGGTCTTGAGGAATTCGCACTTACAGAAATTTGCTCTCACAAAATTCGCACTTGAGAATATTCGCACCTACAGAAATCGAACTTGTACTGGGCAGAATTCGCACTTGACAATTCACCCTTGACAGTTCACACCTGACTGAAGTTCTCCCTTGATGATAATTCGCACTAGATGGTTTGCACTTGATAGAACATGAACTTATTTGCTCTTGACAATATTCACACTCTCTGAACTTTGATGATTCGCAATCTGCTAACAATGAATACACACTTGCAAATAATTTGCACTAGAAGATATATCGCACTTGAAGGTAATTCGTACTTTTCTTGATGATCTTGCAAAGGACGGATGATCTTGTATATATACAACTTAGAGAGGTCGCACCTCTTCATATCATGAGGTCGGCCAGAATAAGCACAATTACAAATCATAAATGATGTCGGCCAGAATAATATTAATTTCAAATCATAAGGATGTCAGCCTCAAACAAATCTTTAAATATAGCCTCTTCAAAACTCGTGCCAAGTATATATAAATTAAATAGCCTTTTGGCTATCATTTAATTTATCCAGCTAGAGTATTATATCAACGTTGTATGTTATCATTAACACTCCCTCTCAGCTAGAGAGAATACTTCCAGCTGCTCAAGATAAATTACCTCAACATGATGCCAATCATAGTATGGCAAGTACAAGTGTTCATCACTTGCGTGATGCTGTCACCTCAATGTGACTTTCACCATGACTCTCTCAGAGGGTGAAACACAAGTACAACACATGTCATGGAGTCACACACATGACACCCACCATGACTCAGCTCAGAGGGTGGAAACAAGGGCTTTCACCTCAAGTTCTTCCGTCTCAGAAGAAAATGCATTAACAAGGGCTTGCACCTCAAATTCTTCTGTCTCAGAAGAAAATGCATTAACAAGGGCTTGCACCTCAAATTCTTCCGTCTCAGAAGAAAATGCATTAACAAGGGCTTGCACCTCAATTGCCTTCGATCTCGGAGAAAATGCATTAACAAGGCTCAGCGATGCTGAAACTCACTTCAGTCGAAATTTTGGACCTCCACCTACCTGCAAGCTTATCCTAGGAAGTACACAAACTCCACGGTGAGCTTGAGAATGCGTGTCATCGATCGATGTACATCAATGTCCGACCTTCCAGCGATTACCATATCTACGATATAGTGGTACTTGATCTCAACGTAATACTTGGATGTCATGAAACGGGGATTAATGACTTCACACAGCTCTAATTATCACAATGAATGATGGTAGGCTCCATTGATTTTCAAACAATCACGCAGGGCTTCTGCAACCCTGCTTTGCTTCTCGAGGTTGCCATACAAAGGCTGCTGTAATACTTTCGTACTCACCCTTATGCTCAATGCTACAAATGGCTACTTCCTGCTTTGCACGAGGAAATCCTTAATAGATCCCAAAGCGGAAGCAACAGCAGGAGGTGCTCTTCCGATATGTGACACAACACCGCCCAAAATGAATCGGTAGAAACCATACTGCTCAAAGTTTGCATTTTAGAGTATACCTCAACCCATATCCAGCTGTGCCACGCAAGTATCTCAGGATATGTTTAGCTGCAACAAGATGTATCTGTCTCGGATCACACATAAACTGGCTAAGTGCACTTACTGCATAGCAAATATCAGGTCTAGTGTTAACTAGATACATCAAGGATCCAATCAATTGTCTGTACAATGTGGGATCCACCAAATTTGAACTAGCTGCAGCCTCCTTTAATTTATGAAGATTGGTCTCCATAGGTGTAGACATGGATTTGCAATCCATCATGCCAAATCTCTTAAGTATATCAATGGTGTACTTCCCTTGACTTAGAATCATACCATCTGTTTTTTGCCGGACTTCTAAGCCAAGGAAGTAATGCATGAGCCCAAGGTCCTTCATCTCAAATTCAGAAGTTAAATCCTTCTTACATTCAAGAATTAGGTGATCTTCTCCAGTGAGGATTAGATCATCAACATATAAAACCAAAATTAATGCATCACCATTGATTACCTTGAAGTAGAGATTTGAATAAAGGCGTAATTCCTTGAAAGGCAAACGTGGAGTACATCAGTCAATCTTTACGTACCATGCGAGGAACTGCTTGAACCATCTGGAAGCCTTCAGCTTGCAAACGCCAGGACTCCTTCCCATGAGATCCTCAAATTGCATCGGGTTGCTCATATCCAAGCCTCTTCCTCAATCCTCCATTGAGGAAGGTTGTCTTCATCCATCTGGTGAGATCTTCCATCCTCCTAGAATGCAACAATAACAATGATAGTTCTAGCGAGTCTTAGCGACAAGGAGCAAGGTCTCATCCATAATCAACTCCCTCTTTCACGAGAGAACCCACAGACCACAAATCTTGCCTTCCCCATGCTTCTCATGCTTCCATCCATGCTTGATCTTGAATAGCCACCCAGAAGATACCATGGGCGTTGCCCTGTGATTCTCTGGAATAATGAAACATCATTTTAAGAATTAGTGATACTCCTCTGTCATAGCATCTCTCCAAACTTGAAGATTAGATGCTTCCTCAACACAGGTAGGCTCAGATTCTATAATCTGACTCATCAAGGCAACATAACTGGAGAACTTATGTGGCCTTTTGCTTTCTCTGAATGTGCCTCTAGGAGCTGCAAAGCTTTCAGCCTCTTGCATGGTGCGACTAGCCCATAGAGGTCTCTTTCTCCCGATAACAATGTCAGTAGGCCCATCAGTAGGTTCCAATGGTTCAACTGGATCAAGATCTTCCTTTGGTTCCATAGTCTACCTCTGAATCTCAGGAGTATGGTCAACTTCCATATCCTGAGGAGACTCTTCATTATCAATCTCCATATGAAACCCTCTGGATCTCCTAAATGCAACATCTTCCTCGAATGTGACATCCCTACTGATCTCGATCACCTTCTAACCTGGAATGTAGATTCTGTATGCTTTTGAGTTTTCACTATAGCCCACAAATATTCCCTTCTTGCCAGAAGGCTCCAGCTTGGTTCTCTTTTCCCTGGGAACATGAACATAGACAGGACAGCCAAAGATCCTCAAGTCACTGACTTCAGGCTTCTTTCAGAGTCATAATCTCAAGGATCTTATGAGGACTTCTGTTCTGAACATATACAGCTATCCTGGAAGCTTTTTCCCATAGGAAGGTTTGCAAATCTTAATCATGGATCATGGCCTTTGCTGCTTCCACAATCGTTCTGTTCTTTCTTTCGGAAACATTGTTTTGTTGAGGATTATAGGGAACACGGAACTCCCTCTTAATCCCTAATGCGCAGCCCTTGCATGTGCCTTCGTGCTCTTGAGTGAACTTAGGAAGGCCCGTCACCATCTTCTCCATGATAGGTAGGGCACGGAAGTGCAAGTGAGCCAATCTCCGATGCCAAAGATCACAAAGACTTGAAGAGTCATGAACCTGTTGTGACCTTTTCACACATCGCCCCATTCAAGATGGGGACCCCCTAATTTTTGCTCCATTCTGGTCTTTTGGCTTGGGTTTTCCTCTCTCTCTCTCTCTCTCTCTCTCTCTCTCTCTTTTCTGATGTCCACCTTTCGGGATTGCGCCCGTCAGTGAGCTTTAACGTGAAACTGACCAAGTCTGAAAATTAGGGTTTGAGTCTTCCTAGTCAATCCGAGGTCAAACGAAGTCGATAAATTGAAAATTGAGCCTAACATTGTTGTCAGTGTGCTTCCAGCAGGCTTTTAGCAAGTTTTCATCAGATTCAGAGGTACTTACTATTTTTAGTAATTGTGAAATTACAGGCAGTTCGTCAGCATTTTTGAAATTCCATACGGTCTGCGTCCAAAGCTACTCGTGCAATTGCGACAAGCAGACCGCTTCCCCACTATTTAGCGATCCCAGTCCAGGAACAGAATTGAGTTGAGATCTGATTTTCTTGCATGTTGGCACTTCATATACAGGTTTTTAAAGACCTTAGCAATGATATAACGTAAAAGCAATGACAACTTTAGAATTCAGCCTTCAAAGGCTATTTTTAGGGTTTACGTATCGGGGGTTTCTTTTGCATGTCCGGATAATCCTGGTGAACTTTAGGAAGCTTAACCCAGCGATGGTGTGACATGCAAGCGAAGATACTCTTTCGATGGGAACTGCTTTTAGCGAGGTGTGTCGATAAGCAAAACTTCTAGCGATTGAGAATCGCAGTGATCGCAATGCCTGGCCGGAGTCTTGGAAATCATCTTGAAGGGTTTTAGCGAGCGAGGGATAAAGTCAAATTTTAATAGGTGGAAAACCACGTGATTGGCATCCTTTCGGGCTATCTGGCGGTAAGAATTCCCAGTCCAAGCGAACGCCCCGTACCTATTTTATGATAGATCAATTTGGCAGCTAAAAATAGTAAATTGAACTTTTGTATGCATCGATCAGTAAATGATGAAGATCGCGTGGTGAGGCGCCTCATTCAAATTTCAAAGTTAATCCCGGCCATAAGACTATCCGGAAACAGCGGTTCAGTATAGTAAACCACCTTCAGAAACAAGCTAAAAATAGCAGGGTAACTAAAAATGGCAGTGTCGACAGAACAACGAGGTCATGAGGATGCTGTGTGCAAAATTTCAAGACGTTCCGAGCTTCAGAGGTGCAAAATTCAGAGGACTTACTATAAATAGCAAGGCACGTAAGCTGGCGAAAAATGATGAAAAAGTTCTAAGTCTGGAACTTCATCCAGTTGACATTCCAAAATGCGCCCAGTTGATGAGGAGACATGGAAATTTTTTGAAAATGAAGTTCATCCTTCACACAGGCCAAAATGCGCCCAAACTGGAGAAAGTCAAACAAAGTCAACAATTTTTATCCTGTTGGCATAGGGAAATGCGCCCAACTTGAAGAGAGAAAAGGTTGAAAATTTTTCTAAGTGTAGAAATCCGCCTCACCCCTCAAAATGCGCCCAAGATGAAGCAAGTCAAAGTGGTCAAAGTTTCTTATCCTCCTCAAGGGGTGAAATGCGCCCAAATGCATGCATGTCAAGACAAAAAATGGAAGCTGAAAAGTCACATGAAGGCGTTTGAAAAGTTCATCCACCAGCTATGGCAAAATGCGCCCAAGGTAGGAGAGAGTCAACAAAGTCAAACAAGTCCGTCCTTCACATACATGGAAATGCGCCCAAACAAGGAGTGGGTCAACAAGTCAAAGTTTTTTTTTATCCTCTTACATAGCTGAAATGCGCCCAAACAGAGTCAAGTGAAGACAAAAAAGGTGAAGTTGAAGGGTCATCCCTCATGCATGTCTAAATGCGCCCACATTGAGGTAAGTAAATAGAATGAAGGTGGTAAATAAAGTGAAAGATGCTTCAAAGCATGGTGAACACAAGGTAAATACTAGGCGTTATCCTCCTTCAAGCCTCAAATGCGCCCAAGGTGATGAATTCTAGGCATGGTTTTTTTATTTTCTCTCAAGTGTGCTAGGCGCCAAGGGTGATGGGAGTTATAAGGTGTTAGAAAAGTTCTAAGGCATGTGAAGTGTGAAAATAAAATGCTAGGCGCCTAAAGTTATAAAGTGTTGGAGAATTTCCTAAGGCATGATGAAGTGATATTCCAAGGCGGTGGAAATAAAATGTCAAGTGTTATGCGCCTAGAGTCTGAGGAGAAATATGAAGTGAAGTAACTTGCTAAGTGATAAAAAAATTTCAAAGGCAAGAATGAATATAAAATGCGCCTAAGATGTTGAGTGATGGAAAATAAAAAATTATCTCTAAGGCGTTAAAATTTTAAATAAAAGTGTGGAGTTAAATACAAAATGGTGAGTGGCAAATCAAGTGTGTCAGGCGTGAACGAAATTTTTTCTAAGGGAAGTTGATATTTTCCCCACTGGCAAATGAAATAAAATTTTCTAAGACAAATTCTCAGAGTGCGGGATGATTAAAATATTTTCTAAGGAAAATATTTTCTCCCTTAGAAAATACGCCTAGAGCCCAAGGTGGTGAATTTTTTCGAAGCACCGGCAAATTTTCTCAGTGATGAAGTCAGAGGACGATGATAATGCAAGAGGAATTCGAATTTCTTCAAGTTGGAGCAACACAGAATGATCACAGGCGAAGAATGAATTTAAAACGGTGAAAATAATATTTTTCTAAGGTTCAAATTTCAAAAAATTAAATGAACCCGTTTGTTGAATACCCATGGATTCGAGGTGTTCTGAAGAAAATTTTCTTCTGGGTACTGAACATTCGCAATGATAGATGGATTTCCAAGTCTTCCGCACTTCGCTAGCACTTTTTCGGTGAAGAATTTAATCAGTGCTCAAATTGTGAATTTTCCTAAGGGAGAATTTTAAATTTTCTAAGGCAAATTTGAATAAAATGACTTTTCAAAGTGAATCTCTGAATGATGAATTTAAAGTCAGTTGCCTAGAGGATTTTGATCGAATTCTTCGAAGATGAATTTTCCAGAAGTAATGAAGAGTTAAAATTCGAATTAATATGACAGAGCTCCGGCTGGTGAACTAAAAGGATGAATTTAAATTAAATTTTTCGAAAACAAATTCAAAGATGCCAGTCAAAGTCAAGTTTCTAGAAGAGCAAGATTCCTGATGTCGAGTGACAAATGTCAAAAACACCAGAGAGGGAGAATTCAAATTCTTGAAGTGGAGTAGTGGAAGTTTAATGCACTGGCTAAAATTGGCTTCTTCTAGAATTCGAATTTTAGGTATAAAATGAGGAAGTTCCTCGCTTATTTTTCACAGCTGGAATTCGATTTGCTCTGAGGTTGACATTGTAGTGAGTTGCTGGAGACTGAGACTTGAGTGTGTTCGAATTTTGGCTAAGTTTGGAGTTTGCTGAAGTTGCTGCTTGTGCTAAGGACGCCTTGAGTTGCTGAGAGGTGCCATTGCCCAAGTCAAGAGGTGCGCACTTGCTGGTTGGAGAAGAGAAGTTGCTGAAAGCTTGAAAGATACGAGTGTGGCTGAAGCTTAATTCACTGCTAAAGTTCGAATTTTATTGAAACCAAAGGGGACGCACTTGTTGGTTGCTGATTGAGTTTGCTGATTGCTAAGAAGCTTGAATTCGAACTTGCTGATTGCTGGAGCTTGAGTTGTGTTTTTGAAGTTGCCTGTGCTAAGAAGGACGCCTTAGAGCAAGGAGTTGCTGAGAGTTTTCAAAGTGCAAACTGGTTGATTGCTGATTGCTGATTGCTGATATAAAGTACAAGTTTATCGAAGCTGCTGATTGACATTGCTGAAGAGCAGTGAAGCCACTAAAGTCTACTTAGAAATCTGTTCTAAGTATTGAAGTTCGAATTTATTGGAAGAGAAGAAGCTGAGATGGCTGAGGCAAGGACGACTAGAAAGGACAATGGTGCCTCCAGGCAAGCTGTGATCAAAAAGTTGAGCAAGACATTCATGCCGGAATCAAAATTTGTTTCAAAGTTGGGCAAGTTGACAGACACCAATTTGGGCTCCGTCAACCTGGATACCTTCAAGAACAGGACGTTTGGAATTGGAAGTCATAGGCCCTCGACCACTTCACATAATATTATTCGAAGTGGGTTATATGCAGCTGCTGGTTTTCCACCAGCCATTCAATGCTCGAAGCTGATAATGGAGTGCGCCAATTACTATGAAAAGGATCATCAGTCAATCACGTCACCAGATGGCCAAGTGCTATCCAATCTTACTCCAGCAGCCATTGGTGAAGCTTTCGGGATCCCGGTGCACAGAAACATGATTTACAAGTCCAGAGAACGAGCTGAGCGGATGTACGCTTCTGCATTCGAGAGATGCATGGATACAATTAACACTCACTGGATGAGCACTCCTAAGCCTTCTCGCACAAAGTTGCCGAAACAGATCATAGCGGATGACTTGAAGCAGGAATATTGTGACCTCATCATGATGCTGAGCAGGGTTGGAGGTTGCCCACAGTCATTCATTTTTGAGCCTTGGATGTTTTACTACATCAACCTTGTGCTAGAAGGGAAGGATTATGTCAATTGGGTCGAAATGATAAGTGATAATTTGCACGAGTAGCTCCTGGGCCTCCGAAGAACGAAGACATTTTATATGAGCTCCTACATCATTTATATGTTGGCATGAATGACTAAGTACAGGGGGATCTGTTATAAGGAACCTGTTGGTTGTGGCTCCCACCAGTTCAAAATACATGAGGCCTGTCCGCAGTTGCACCTGGCAAGCACAACCCACTACAAGCACGTCAACGATTCCTTCACCATGTACATCACGAGGCTGCTATAGGAGCGATTACATCACAGAATCTCGAGGGATGCCCAAGAGCTGATTGAAAGGTATGGGTGCTGGTTCATACAGTTTCCGAGATTTTCTTACATTAGGCTGCAAGGTTTTTCATCATACCCATACAGGCTGCCTAAGTACCCAACAGATAGAATTTTAATGCTAGAGATATCTAGGCAATTGCTTGCCTTTGATAAAATTCAAAAGAAGAAGAAGAAGGGAGGGGTAGAGTTTCCAGTTGTCATAGGCAACTTGGATGAGGTGTGTCCTTCGATACAGGCAGCTAGAGAAGCTGAAAGTGAACTTCAATTTTATCATTTCTCATATCATACTAGCCGACAGCACTATGACCCACATCATAACATCAAGTGGGTACTGTCAGAGGAGTTTAAACATAAGGCCACCATAGAGGATTATTGGGCTGATGCAGTTGATGAGATTGAAGTAAGGAAAAGGATGTTTTCTCGGTTGCCTATTACTTTGATCAGGGAGTGTGAAGTTGTGTCGGTTCCAAACCAGGTCAATGAGGATATGGATGTTGTGCATCCGGATTATGCGGCAGTTAGAGATACTCCACTTCCACCTTCGGATTGGTCAGAACCTGAGATTGCTGATTTGGACACCCTTTCTATCCCGGTCCTGACTTTCACTAGAACATGGGTTGATAAGCGTGTAAGCAGACTGAAGAGTAGGTCAGTTGCTTTGACTTACAATATGATGGGAGATCACAGGACACCCACAAGCAGAAAGAAGCAGATTACAAGAGGTCCGGAGCCCAGAAAGAAAGAGATAGTTCGACAGGAGCCTACTCAGCCAGAGCTTCCACGAGTTACAGTTGCATCACCATTGGAGACACGTTCTCCAAGTATACAGGAGGTCTCTTTATTTGCTGATCAGAGGAATGCATTAAATCAGGTGCAAGTAGTACAGGATAATATTCAGCCTCCACGGAGAGAGTCGGTTGGCCAGAGTGTCAACGCACCTGTCACGGCTGATCAGCAGGATGATGAGGGGACTATTACTGACCCTCAGTTTCAGTAGGAATTAGAGGTGGCTATGAATGATGAGGATGATGATATAATGTCAGGTGACACTCAGCCACTTGAGGATGATGAACCTCGCTAGAATGATGAAGAGGTTGAGCAAGTTAGAGAAGTAGAGGCACATGAACATCAGCCCTTTGATATACAGTATGACGTGCCTGATTGGCTTAAGGATAGAATGAGAAGAAGCCCCAGTGAGGAGATTGATCCAACAGTTGAGATGGAAGAGTTTTTGAACAGGATCAATGCACCTCCACAGAAGAAGAAAGCAAGAAAGTTTTCAAAGATATCCACTGAGGAGGATGGTTCACGTACCCTTCATGTAGCTGTGCCACGAGTTGAGTGTGACCGAAATGAGGCAGTACCTGAGAATTATGTGGTCACGACTCTAGATTTGGGACGCCCTACTGGTGCGCAGATTGTAGAGGAGTGTGATAACTCCTTCGCCCTCAAAGATAGATTATTCAAGAAAGAAGGAAAATATAAAAGGCTGAAAAGAGAACACAAGGCCTTAATTGGATATGTACAACACTTGTCTCGTTCTCGAGGGCAGGATATTCCAGTGATAGAGCCTCCAGCGGAGATACCTAGAGAGTCGATCAGCGGCTTGATGGAATTAGGAAAGATGGCACAGGAGGCAGACAAAAGGGTCACAGGGGTTCGTGTCGAGACAGAGAAGTTTATGGAGGACCTTACCTTTGCTTTTCAGCAAGCCTCTAGTATTTTGACACGAATGGATGCAGTGGATCATGCTTGGGGCGATGCTTCTATCTATCGGAGTAAAGTAATTCAGCGTCTTGAGGCATTGAGGCATGTTCCGTTGCGATTGCTGGTTGATGGAGGTGTCATTCAGGAGAATGACAGGTATGACTTCTCTAGGTGGTATTCTTCGGCTATCACGGGGCGTGGTTTCTTCGATGCGGCACAGGCGGATTCAGCAAGGATACATAAGGCTATGGCTAATATCATTGATGGAGTTCAGAACACTTTTGAGGCCATATTTGCTAGGCGGCTGAATCCAGATGAGATAAGTGTTGATAATTTGAGGGGTTTGCTGGTGCCTTTCTTTGCAGATGTTAAGACCTTTGTACAAGATGATTTCGAGAATACTTCTACTTTCTCCACTTTGATCCAGAACACGCAGGATTCCTTAGCTGCTTGGAGAAAGTCTTGTGCAAGGCATGAGCATTCAGTCACAGTGTTAGAGTTTCAGTTAGATTGCATTCCACCTATTTCGGTTCAGGAGGTTGAGGCTGTACTTGGCAGATTTGTTGAGCTTGCCGCCAAAGAGAAGGCAAATGGGAATGCACTACTGGACGAGGATCTTCTAGAAGACTGATTGAGGGCATTTATTGCCTTTACTATTTTTGGGAGTGAGTGGGAATCTTTGATTCATTTAATGTACCACTCCCTATTCCGGCAATTTTTAGGGTTAGGGTTGAGGTGGCACGATTCTGGCCACTCTATTGATTGTAACCCTAGCCGTCTTTTGGGACTTGGCTAGCTATATAAAGGGGGAGTCCCCCTCATTGTTATTCATTAGAATTAGAACAGAAGATTAGAATCAGAATTGAAAAAGAGCTAGAGGCTAGAGAGTAGAGCATAGTAGATCATTTTGCTTAGCATAGTGTGGAGGAGAAAGAAAGTTTTCCCTTTGAGAACTTTTGTGGAGATTGTTGTGTAACACTTTTCATGATAATAGATCTTTTCATTGATGGTGGAATTCGTCTTGTCATGAATAGCTAGCAAGGTCTCTCCTTCCTTTCAAATCCAAGTAGCTTAATTTTTCATGCAAGTAGTTTATTTTGATGTGTGGTGTTTTATTGAGGTAGCTTCACTTTATTCCATACCACTAGCGGCTTGTTGATGATAAGTTCGACTCGCGTGGTCAACTGGACATTATCTTGAGTTTTAACTTCGATTGTGATTTGCATGCTTATATGCGTCGTTGTGATGGTGTATGTATGTTAGATCATAATTTGAACATCTTTTGCTATCCCTTTGAAGATTGCACCAATTTTACTAAGGCTGTCCGACGTGAGGCTAGGTGAAATTCGGTTGAAGTCTACTAAAACGAAGCTCCACATATCCTGCATTTAGAATAGAACATAAGTTTCTTAGGCCCTATACTCTTTTACTTTCCGCATATTTCTGATTAGTCTTAGGAAAACGTACCACATTGCCAAATCATACATGCAAGAATCTCCTTCAAAATCATACATTAGCTGCTAACTGCAAGAAATCTGAACAATTGTGTAAGTCCCCTCGTAAGAACACAGCAATACACATCAACCAAACTGGGTCTATTCGCACTTAAGGAACCTTGGAGTTGAACGTGTGATCTATCTCGCAATCTTAGCACACGGAATACTTTGATCAAGAGAGAACAGAGTAGCCCTAAACTATTTTTGTTCTGCTGTTTGGTGCGGTCACAAAAACCACGTCAACAGAACCAAAGCTTGTAAAGAATGTGTGCAAACCTTGTAGAGGTTATCATGTCTAACTCCAATTACTTGAGCATTCTTGAAGCTAGAGCTCTCCATCCATACTAAAACTTTACCTTTGGAAAAGGCAACTTGATATCCTTTATCTTCCAATGCTGATATAGAAATAAGATTGCGATTGATTCCAGGAACATAAAGAACATTACCCAATTGAAGTGATATGCCGGAATCCAAGTGAAGTGTAGAGGTTCCAATTCCTTTCACGGAGTAGCTAGCATCATCTCCAATGATGACTTGTTCTGAAGACTCCTTCTCCACCAAACTTGATAAGTGCTCCTTGAAACCGGTGATGTGCCGTGAAGCACCATTGTCGATTATCCAAGTGTTGGTGTCGGAAGGTACACTGCTTGATAACGCTGAATAGAACAAATATTCACTTGAATCCTTTTGAGGAGAGGCATCATCAACATCCACAACTGTGGCCTGCTACTTAGGTCTAGTTGGGCAATACTTGGCGAAGTGCCCAAACTTATCACACCTAAAACATTGAATCTTGGACATATCCCTCTTCTTCTTAAATGGAGGTGCATCATCATTTCCCTTGTCCCTATTCCTTTTGAAGAATCCTTTCCTTCCCTCTTTTCCTTTCTTCTTTGAAGAATGGGAGGCGAGAACATGAACATCTTCATTCCTTGAACTTTGACCAATGCCTCTTGCCATCAACCTAGATTCCTCTTGAATGCAATCAGATCTTAGACGATCAAACTTAGGCAATTTTGACCTTGCATTGATTCCTTGAATGTATGATTCCCAAGACAAAGGCAGCCCATTGAGAGCAAGCATAGTCAGATCCTTGTCTTCAACCATATGCCCAATCGTTGAGAGCTGATCTCTCAAGTTTGAAATCCTCATGAAGTATGCAGTAACAGATTCTCCCTTTGACATCTTCACATGATGTAATTGATGCTTTAGTGCAAGAGCTCGGCTGGTATTGTTGACTTCGTACATCTCCTCCAAGGTCTTGAGCATATCTCTTGCTATCTTCAACTTAGAGATGATAGCAACAATATGATCCTTAACAGAGTCAACCAGAATCTTCATTGCTTTGATGTCTTTCTTCAGCCACTCCTTTTCTTCTTCCTCCTCAGGTTTAGAAATGCTAGACTCCACGAACTCACCCAAATCATTTTCACGGAAGGTGACCATGATCCTAAATCTCCATGAAGTGAAATTAGTTGCACCTTCGAGTCTATCTTCAACCTTCAAACCATTCACCATCTTGACTGAAGTAGATAAGTGAGCAACAAAAGGTATGCTGATTAGCAATAATCTGATCACGATCCTCAAACCTGCTCTGATACCATGTAAATATTAGGTGAACAGATTAAATGCACAGAAAATAATTCAAAATCAAAAACAATAACACAGTAGATACCCTGGGAAAACCCTCCTCTTGAGGGAGAAAAACCCAGCAACAAAGATCTCTCTTATATTTATAATATCAGTGGCAACAATTCACATTACAATGAGACCTAACACACACACCAATATTCAGCACCTTGAACAGAATGAAGAACAGAAACAACCTGTTGCACTTTAAGACTCAAGTTCAGTCTTAGAGGAATTCGCAGATTGTCCCTGAGTGACTCACAAACTGACCATGAACAATTTGCAATCTGGTCTTGAGGAATTCGCACTTACAGAAATTTGCTCTCACAGAATTTGCACTTGAGAATATTCGCACCTACAGAAATCGAACTTGTACTGGGCAGAATTCGCACTTGACAATTCACCCTTGATAGTTCGCACCTGACTGAAGTTCTCCCTTGATGATAATTCGCACTAGATGGTTTGCACTTGATAGAACATGAACTTATTTGCTCTTGACAATATTCGCACTCTCTGAACTTTGATGATTCGCAATCTGCTAACAATGAATACACACTTGCAAATAATTCGCACTAGAAGATATATCGCACTTGAAGGTAATTCGTACTTTTCTTGATGATCTTGCAAAGGACAGATGATCCTGTATATATACAACTTAGAGAGGTCGCACCTCTTCATATCATGAGGTCGGCCAGAATAAGCACAATTACAAATCATAAATGATGTCGGCCAGAATAATATTAATTTCAAATCATAAGGATGTCGGCCTCAAACAAATCTTTAAATATAGCCTCTTCAAAACTCGTGCCAAGTATATATAAATTAAATAGCCTTTTGGCTATCATTTAATTTATCCAGCTGGAGTATTATATCGACGCTGTATGTTATCATTAACAAGGCTCTCTGTCACTATGAAAATGACATCAAGGATAGCACAATTACTAGAGGACCACGCTTGAGAGCCCACACGCTGATGGAAATGAGATGTGTCCATAATTGAGAGAGCTCAACCAAGAAAATGTATAGGGTCATTCTTATCCTTAATGTGATTGTAACAAAGGCATTTGTCAATTTCTAATGTAGGAAAACCTTTGGCACCAACAAACACCACACTAAGAGTGGCAAGAGAAGCGCAAACAAAGGCTTGCAAACTACGTCAAGGTTTCGGCCATAGGCGAGAGTGTTGTTTCAAAATTAAAACTATCAATGTTGATACTTGAAGCTCCTATGAA
Source organism: Sequoia sempervirens (assembly GCA_007258455.2). Classification (NCBI taxonomy): domain Eukaryota; kingdom Viridiplantae; phylum Streptophyta; class Pinopsida; order Cupressales; family Cupressaceae; genus Sequoia; species Sequoia sempervirens. The sequence continues at coordinate 123,287 of VDFB02212321.1, read as the reverse complement.
TTACATATGTAAAGGCCTATTCTTAAGACATGTTTGGAGATTGTGTGACTGTATATTCTTTATCTGATTGAAAAGAAAATATATATACATTATTTGCTGCATGTATGATGGGGGTATAGGAACTTATAACTGTTGAAGTTGGTTGAATGATTTAACCTTTTGGTGGGTGGTTGTCAGTTATTATACTATCTAGGGTGCATCATACACCCAATATTGAAATTATTTCATTAAAAGCTGGAGTTTAAACTTATTTATAAGTTTTGTTGGATACTTTTTTATTATGTCAATGAGTTAAATTTAATTGGCTGGAATATTGTGTATTTTATGTGTTTGATTGTTTTAAAATTTACTTTGTCTTCATGGCAACTTTTTGGACAATAGGATAAAACAAAAGGGCTTGTGGGGCCTCTATCAATTTATCCAAATTGGTAATTGTCAATTTAATTTCTTAGCCCATTTAGGCTGCCAATTAATTGAAAAGAATGGCAAGGGTTATGGGGGCCTCAAACTATCTTTTCAAATTAGCTTACACTCTAAATGAGGTAGAAACTAAAATGCAAAAATTATTGCAAAAGAAATATTTTGAACATATTTGGCACTATCAATGGTACTATATGATATATTTTGTGCATGGCGAGGCAATATTGGCATTGGTGACCTATAAGAAAGAGCTACAAGGATCTTGTGCTATCTTGAGATTAAAACCAGTCAAGTCCTGCTCATGAACTATTAATTGAAATTTGAAAAGCCTTGGCCAAAGGATTGTGATTGTGAAAGTATTATTGCTTTGTGATTGAGTTGTAGGGCTTGTCTGCACATGTTCTAGTCTCTTTCTATGTGGTATGATCTTGTGACACCATCTGTGAAGGAAGGATCCCAGCTATTGAGGTGGTGTATAGAGGAGCCATACAACTCTATGGTTGGTGTTAAAGCGTTCACATGCAAGTAGTATGTAAGTACTTGGCACTTGTCTAACCTGAACCATGATTTGCAAGTTCATTTCTCTACACTATGCTATGATGTTAGAAAGGAAAATTGTTCTGCTATGTTATATTTCTATATAATGTAATATGGATATTTTGTATAGGCAATTGATAAGATTTTATTGTATCAGCTGTACTTGTTTTCTGAGTTTGTTATCTTTCTATAAATGTATTTCTTTGACTTTTCTGGTTATGAATGAATTAAAAGTGTGGCATGAAGGATTCCTTTATGTATGTGACTTTGATTATGAGATTTTGTTGCATAGCTGGAAAAAGGCTAATCAATGGTTGCAAATGTGTAATATTATTTGCCACCTGATTTTATCCTTTAAATATGAAGTGAAATGTTGTCAGTCTAATTTTTGTTGAATTAAGTAGTCTATGAAACTTATGCTGGGTTAAGTTAGAGAACTTTGCTTGCTGATTTATGATTATTTCTTCATCATTATGTCTGTCTGATTGAGTAAGCATTTGAAGGTGAGTCTATGTTTGAATACTTGAAAAGATCTTATAATTTCCTTTTTTGTTTTAGTTGACTTCAAAATGGGAAAACTGTGCACACTAAAGTTGAGTTGTTATTTGTTAAATGAAAATGTTAAAGAGTGTACGCCTAAAGACAATCACTTTAATTCAAAGGATTAATGCTATGTACTTCATATGGTTGTGATGATGTTATTCCAAACTTTGAGTTTCTTTTCCTTCATTGAAAACTCTTGAACCCTAGAGCATAACTCAAGTAAAAAAAATGAACCATCGTTTACTCATGATAGTAAAAAACAAAAGTAAAGTGTTCCTAAATTAATTTATAAATCATCTTCCACAATTAATTGATAGATGTATTAAAGAGAAAAATAAAGGTAAAAATCTTAGTAAAATTCTAGTTTGCAACTTCGGGTTGTCACACTAGAGTATGAAATAGGGCCTTTCAGGGTATATATCCTTTCTTCTCAGGTAAGTTGATTGCCCTTGACTTATTCATTAAAAGACTTGGAGATGTGCGGATCTGCACCTTTGTTACATAAAATAAGTTCTTGAATGTAAATAACATGATTTTATAATCAATTCTAATTGACACAAGTCAAATTTGACCTCATCATTTGAATCTATCAATATGTTTACATCCTCAAAGCTCATATCAGGATCAACAAATAAAAGCATAGATTCTTCAGAAAACTCACTAGGATTGATGTGATATCATTGAATTTTTTTGACAATAAATTACTTAGATCAGATATGCATTACAACATCTTGGCAGTTCCTCGTGGAGAGCTCAATAACAGCACTTTCTATTTGAACTTCAGTGGCAGTGCCTTAACAGCATTTTCAATTTGAGCCTTGATGGCAGTACAGATTGAAATGGGGAAAGGAACAAGAGTCAACACTTCATCATTCCACCTATCTCAATATAATTCTTTTAGCTTTATTTGAGCAAGAATCTTAGGTTAATCTAAAACTAATTCCAGCCTTATGATAGGCATATGAGTAGGGATCCATCATAACCTTAATATTACAATGCACATGGGCGTCATCTTCATGCTTTAGCTTCTTTCTTTAAGAAGTTTACCCTAATGTTTGATAATAAAAGGCAACTTGAATATGTTCTCTACATCTTCTTTTCTGTTTTTATTTTTAAATTAGTGATTTTCTGTCATGAAGTAGATTACTTTGATGTTATGTGCTGGAAGAGTAAATTCACTTCATACTTGTTCTTCTCAGCAGAGTTTCATTTACTCATTGTACTGCTAGAAGCACAATGACAATTTTGTGTAGCTAGAGAATTATGTTGTTTTATCAAGATTCAACTGTATAGTTTTTGAGTCAAACTCATTGACCCATATCTCATGAGTAGTGGCTCACACAAATCCATCTCTCACGAGCATGAATAGTCCACTTAGCACTCATTGCTTCTAGATGGTGCTCACATGGGTGAAGTATTGGGACTTTCTGAGAGGTTACCCATCCCAGTACTACTCCAACTCAAGTGAATTTAACCATGGAGTTTTCCCCAAAGCACACTTACCTTGCTAACCCATTTGCAAAACCTTCAGCAAGTGTTGTGCCTTATGAAACCTTTACTATTGAACCCCTTTAGCTCATGTAATGAAAAGTAGGCAAATACACCCTACTTTTCATGAGGGAATCTCTAATTTACCACCAATCTATCCTCGAAATTGTGGAGATCATCTGCATTAATGATTATAACTTATAATCGACTAGAAGATAAAATTATGTTTGATTAACTCTCAGCCTTCTTTCTGGGTTAGAATGTCTAAGAATATATATGTAACAAAATAAGGAAAAGGGAATGAGATTATATTAACTTCCAAGAAGGGAAAAAATAGGCCAATAGGATTCAAAAGACAAACAAGTTCCAAAAAAAACAATAGGATGTATGCAAACCTTCAACAAGTGTTGCGCGGCTTGCGCCTTATGAACCATTCATTATAGAACCCCTTTAGCTCATCTAATGACAAGAAAATACATCCTACTTGTCACTAGGAATTGTAAATTTACCACCAACCTCTCTTAGAGATAATGGATATCATCTGCATTAATGATTATAATGGACTAGAATTCAGCTAAAATTATGTTTTATTAACTCTCAGCCTTGTTTCTGGATAGGATGTCTAAAAATATACATGTAAAAAAAGAAAAAAGTCCAAGAATGAACAATGTAGGTCAATGGGACTCGAAAGAGAAACAAGTTGCAAAAAAGAACAATAGGATGTAAAAGTAATACATTATTATCAATATGAATGATAGAATCACCATGGACTGCATATATACATTGAATCAACAGGATTTGATGCACAACAAAAAGGCATGCTAGAAGTTTAGCAAATAGTATATGACCTAAAAGAAATTCAAATGTGGAGCAGTGTCAAGTGGCAAATTTTGAACGATTGGATTTCAATTTCTCCATAAGAGTCCATTTGATAGCCATATTTTTCTTATTGTCCTCGTTTCTATGTAGCCTTTGGTTTGATTGGACAGTGCTTGTGGATTTAGGATGCGGATTCCCTTATTCATGATTATCTTTAGTCCAAGGTGTCACCATGGGTTCCTGATGTGCATTCTAAATGTACCTACCTTCAATTTAAGGGGCTTATGCTCATTCAAGATCATTATTCCTCATTGGATGATGACCTTCTTATGAACAATTGTGAATCTTGCATAATGGCCATCTTGATACCTATTTATGATTTTATGGCGGATGAATTTTATTTTCAGAAGTTGGATTCTAAAGAGTTTGGTCACACTTGTTTTACAACAAACCTTATCTGTTGGGAATAACCTTACCAAAACTTTTGATGATATTTTCTATATTTAGGTGTGTCACATGGTCTTTGTGTTCTTAAAGGGCTATCTTGTTTACCAAATTCCATAGTTTTCCTTGCTTCCCTCATTGTGTGGGTGTTCAATACTTCCAAGAATGCTCTTTCAAAATTTATATTAACTTGGAGTTTAGTTTAATTAGTTGTCTTTTATCCCAAATCCTTCTACTTGCATTTTTGCAAGGGATATGACTCATTTTGTCTTCGATGAGCAATGCTTTCAAATACATTTCTAGGATATTCCCTTGTAGATGTGTTTCTCTAATGTGGTTGTTAAGCACACAATTTTTTGTGGTCAAAGGTTTGGAGCCTTCATTTGGAATCTATTGAATATGCTTGAAATGGGAGGGTTTAAGTCATCATACTTTAGCATATGATCCGTTGCAAGTATTTGTTTCCTATTGCATTATCCAAGTTAAGTTTGTTGCCCACCACTTTCCTCTAGAGAGTATCTTCATGACAGTTTATTCTCTACAATATATTGCTTCTTTGGCTCACCCTACGAATTCATGTTGTTGGCATTATGAGATCACTTTGCTCATTTATACGGACTGAAATCTCTATTGATTTAGTTGCTTGATTTAAATATTCCTTGAGTACCCCTCCTCACCTTCTTCCCTCAATAGTAAAGCTACTAGAAAAAAAATCTATCTAAAAGTATATTCAGTTCATTTGAACTTCTTTATAGCCTCTAAGCCCTTACCTAGCTTTATATATAGAGCATTTATTATAAATTGTAGATGGCACCATCTATCACCTTGACTATCTCAAATATCAATGGCAACATAGTTTAAATATTTTTCTTGACCAGTTGAAGAAGTGCTCCTATTACCTATGGTTTGGGGGACGATCAACATGTTCTACATTGATTGAATCTGCCATCTCTATCTCATCTAGGAAGTAGAGTGACAGGAACTTATTTTCAAGTATACTATTTGTTATGAGATCCACGGGAAAAATTGTTGTCTATAAGAATACTCATTTGGATATTTATCCACCTTCTTCTGCTACACTAATCAAAGGTATCTAGCCCTTTTCTCCAAAGGTTGTCACTTTCAAGCCTAGTTCCTACTAGGGGTTCTCTAGAGTTATCAAGGTTATTACCTCCCTTAAACCCATCAGAAATGCTAGAACTGTTAGAGCTCTTTGGATATTGTTTATTCACATAAAGGAGATATCATTGAACAACACTACTGAGGTGGCCATGTAGCTAGCAACCTAGCTCTCATTGCAGGTGGATATTCTAGTCATTTTAGCCCATAGTTCAAGTCATGTAGGCATATATATATATATATATATTACTAATTTCTTCTTTGCCACTAGAGGTTCATTGGTCTTGAGTGTTGGACGAGGTTTTGGTGGGGTTCCTTGCTTCCTTCTATAATTTTCCAAATTGTCCCCCTAAGCCCTCAATCTTCTTTGGTGGACAATCTCATATGTTACATTGGTCTCTTCACAATGATTGGTGATGATGTTGTTGGTTCTTTTGGCTTGAGTGTGACATCGTTGGTCTCTAGCCATACTTTGCTGTTGCAATATTCAACTTTGTGCTTCATCAAGGGGCTCCTCCTTCACGACCCTTTGTATTTAAGCTTAAATATTATGGTTCCAGGTTTTACCTTAGCTTAACCTACATTCACAAGGATCCCCTTTCCTTAGCTCTTGGTGCTTAGTTAATTTTCAATTATGTCCCTAGTACTTTTCTGTTCTAAATGATTGTACTATTGAGTCACAATGATCTAATGTGTTTAGATGTCAGCATTCATATTATTTCTTTCTTTTTTCAATGTGGTGTTCTAAATGCTCTACATATCTTATACCCACATTATTCAGCCAACATTAATTTATTTGTATTGATTGATAACTTCATATTAATTAGGTAGTGCTTTCTTTCTCTGTAGGGACTCAAGCAACACTACCTACTCTCTTTAGATATTTAGAAGTTAGAACAATGGTGCATAGCTTTTTCTCTTCATGAGGTCATTAACCTTCAATGCAGATCCCTGTAGGGGTAGTCTAAAGGCTTTAGAGCCCTCATGTTGATCAAGTTTTTTTCCAATCCACCCATGTGTCAAGGCCATAGTTACGAGACTTAGACTCGGCTCAAACTCAGCTAGGGTGACTTGACTTAGGACTCGGCACCCGGACTTGGCGCAAACTCGGCAAAATGAAAAAACCCTAGAAATTTAGAGATTTTTAAGGATTTAAAACTTGTTTCAAGCACCTTTTATTAAATAAACCTTAAAGACACAATAACATCATTAAATAGAAGCAAATTTGATCACATACACAAGTATACATTGATCACATAAGTATAAAGTACACAAATTGTAGCTGAGTTGCTGAAGGAATAACACACTTAGATATATAAATATAGTCAAATGTATACAAAACTCATGGAATATGAAATCCATGACATCAAATGTTCTAAACAAATATGAAATATCAAAACAATAACTACAAGTGTATGGCTCAAAGGAGCTTGCATCCTTCCTACGAATGTGTCTAAGATAGGTCCTAGATGATACAACAACCATAATCTCAAGTTTCAGGGTAATTGCCCTAATGGGGTCGAGGGGTAGTGCCCTTTGTGGTGGTCTAGGAGCAGTGCCCCTAGTGGGGTTGAGGGGTAGTGCCCCTTGTGGGGGTTTGGGGGCAGCGCCCCTAGCAGGGTCAAGGGGCAGCTCCCCTTGTGGGGGTTTGGGAGTAGCACCCCCAGTGGGATCAAGGGGCAACACCCCTTGCGGGCTCAATGGGCAACGACCCTTGCGGGGGTCTGGGGGCAACACCCCTTGCAAGGGTCTGGGGGTAGCACCCTCAGTGGGGTCAAGGGGCAATGACCCTTGTGGGGGTCTGGGGAAAGCGCCCCTAGCGGGATCGAGGGGCAACGCGCTAGGTGCACTCCCTGTCGCGATATAGGGTGGGGTTGAGGGGTGGAGCCCCCGCCACCAAGCCCAGATTAAGACCTTCAAAATCATACAAACCTTCATGGCGTACATCATTTTGCATTCACAATAAGTAAAAAAAAACAAGTTTTAACTATAAATTTCATGTGATTTTTGCACTTTTCAAACCTTGCTTGCCTGTCGAGTCCTACTGACGAGACTTGCCTGGACTCGGCGAGTCCAGCCAGGGCATGACTCGACCGAGTTTGAGTCCAAGCCCCCAAAACTCGGCCAGGTGGACTTGACTCAGGACTCGCCGAGTCCTGGCGAGTCTTGTTTCTGTGCTCAAGGCAACACAAAAGTGCATTTGAATACTTGTATTTCACATATTAGAGTTGATAGATCAGTTAGGCAGTGCTTATCTCAATGCACCATTACTCCCCAAATCTTCTAGCCTACTCTCCCTTGACATTGTGGTTTTGCTCCTTCCTGTTGGCATGACTTGGCCCCATTCTAGTGACATGGATCTACTAGTTACTAGCCACACCCTAAGTCACATGGGAAAACTCATATTTATTGAAGTAATGTTTTATATTGTAATGGTCAATTAGCCTTTATGATAGACTTTAGGAATCTTCTTCAATAAAGTCATGTTGACTTGAGGATTTACTTTTTTGCTTTATGAGTTGTCAATCTTATCCTTTGTGGATAAGGTATTTGTAATCCTATATAAGGATGCTTTTTCTCCTTATTTCTATATAGATTTTTATGCAATCCTGGTTAACTTTCTGTGTGTTGTTTTTGTAATATGATATTAGAGCTCGGGTTTTGAAAACTCTCGAGATCAGTGAACATGAGAATTCTATGGATTGTGGCAATGACGAATTGCACGCAAAAGACATAAAACAAAATGCTAACTGAAGTTGTACAGATTCATACAAGGGTTTTTGGTGAATTTTTTCAATAAATTTGTGGGTCTATTTTTTGCAATTTTTTGGCAGATTTTTTTACAAAATTCGTGGGTTTTTCTCTGCTCAAAATCATGCAAAGTTTTGGGTAGAAATCGTGGAAATTTCACAATTAAAAATTATGCAGGGTTTTAAGACCCGTCTTTTGACAATTTAAAAAAAGAACTGTAATTTTTCAGCTCTTTTTTGGCAATTTTTTTACAAAATCGTGGTTGTTTGTTGATCGCAAATTTTTCCAAAATTTTTTGTAGATTTTTTCCACAATTTTTGCATATTTTTTCCAAAATTTTTGCAATTCTTTAATTTTTTCCAAAATTTTTGAATTTTTTTCTAAAATTTCGTTGCAGATTTTTGTTGATTTTTTTGTAAAATCGTGGGTTTTTTACTTTGCTACTCAAGTTTTGCAAATATTTTCCCAAAAATTTCAGTGGTTTTTCTAATAGCAACAAGTTCATTCGTTTTTCGTGATTTCAAATTGCGGACAAGATGGCTTCATTGCCCAACATCATGTTGGAAGGTAGGCAGAGATTCACTGACTAAAGTTATAACACTTGGAAACAAAGGATGCCCACGATCTTCAAATACAGGTGCCTTGATCAGATTGCCCTCAGTACATACACTCGTCCAATAGTTGCAAGTAAAGACCAGGACAAGTTTGATGAACATAATTGTGAAGCCGTCATGCTCATTATATTATCAATGATAGATGCAATGCTTCTAGAGGTTCCATTAGGAGAAACCTTTGCAGAGATTTTGACGCACTTGCGAGATCTACACGAGATGTTAGATAAAGGCAAGGCCTTCTTCTTGAAGAATATGTTGTTCTCGATCATGATGGATGAGAAAATGTCTTTGCAAGGTCATTTGATGAAAATCAAAGACATTTGTAGTCAATTGTTAGTCATAGGTCGCAAGATGGAAGAAGAAGATATGGTGGTTTTAACGCTAAAAAACTTACCATGGTCGTATGAGCATTTCATTGAAACACTTCACATCACATCTACCAATGTTGACTTGAAGTTTGACAATTTGTGCAACAAACTTTTGCATCGGGACAGATGGAAGAAGCAGTTTGTTAGTAGCAGTGATTCATTGAGTGTGGAACAAGCCTTTGCAGCTAAGGACAAGGGCAAAGGCAAGTGGCCTTAGAAGAAAGGTCAAGGGAATTCTGATGATACTTCAAAGAATCTAAAGACTATCACATGTCATTATTGTGGTAAACTTGGTCACATGAAGAAGCACTCAAAAAGCAGTTGGCTGATCAAAAATCCAACAAGGGAGGGTCTCCACAAAAGGCTCATGTCGTAGAGCATTTTGAGCAAAAAGAGTCAGCTTTTGTTACATCCCTTTTGTCTTGAACAAGATTATGGCAATAATAATATGGTCGTTATGTTAGTTGTGATTAACTACCTTTCATGAGAATGTGAAAATTGGGAAAAAGAATTTTTAATTTATTTGATGTATCTGCAATTATGAGTGATTTCTTTATATATATATGTGTGTGTGTGTGTGTGTTGATGTGTTCTTATTTTGAAAAGGAAACAAAGAACGGTCTAACCCTATTTCTTTGTCAAGTGGTTGCAGGATTGTCAACACCTCGAGGGAAAGGGAAATATCATCAAGGAGAGGTTGTAACCTATAAAGAACCAAATTACCATCAAGTCACGAGTATGGTGTAAGGTTGTTAACATGGTAGTTGTAACCTTGAGATTTTATCACACTTAATTAAATAATTTTAAAACAAGTCAACTTTAAATGAACGTCATCCTTCCCCCTTTAGAAGCCATGTATTGAGCCTTAAGCGCACCTTGGGAAAGAAATTTAATTAAAATATTTAAGCCGGTAATAATGTAATCTCTAAGTCACAATTTTGAGTTGATAAAGGGCCGTTAAAGTTTGGAGGCGGTAGTCCATCATCACCTTGTTCTCCGAGTCTAGATGTAACACCCAAGAAGGAATTCATGCAGTCACTCGTTCTTGGGGAATATTGGCTCGCTTAGGATTATAGGATGGCTTTCTTCTTTTCGTGGCTCTCTCTATTCTCTCGCATTCTTTTTGGGTGGGCATTCTTTGGTTTATATTTCTTGACAAGCTTTGCGTGGGGGAGCCATTATCATTTTTGTTCGACACTCTAGTTTCAGGTGGGAATAACATTTGATCTCTTGAGAAAACCGTCTCAGAATACCTTTTGGTTAGTAAAGGATCTCAGAAACATTGTCACTGTTGTCTAGTTCGTTGGAGGGAAAAGTTAGGAGATTCTTCGAGCTTCAATCCTGCATATCCAGGCACGTAAAATGAGAATCTTTTAATTTGCTAAATCATTATTAATAAATAGTTCATTAATTCGTTTGAGGATTCACTATGTACTAATAGTGCAAACATTTGGATCATGTCCTGTTGTTGTTTAATGTTATCGAATCCATGAAAAATCACAATGCCTTGTCTTGTCGAAATACTCTTTTCCCTATTGGTTTTGATCTTGTCTTGCTACCCAATATTGCACTCGTAATGCTCTGTGTTTTCTTCCTTCACTGCTAAATTCGAAGTCAACACTTTACTCTGTTCTTTAGCCTCAAACCTGGTCAACTCTTTAATCTCTATCCCCGTTTAAAATAAATGGAACTTAAACTAACTGTTGGATTCTTCCAAAATCGTCGAAGGTCAATCATTCTCTCTTCTTGTAAGTAAGAATTGAACTTATTACCTTTGATTGTAAAGGAACGAATTATGAGTTGAGTCAATGATTATATAAACTCAAATGCCAAATGTATTAATGCCAAGAAAGGGTGAGAGTGCTAATGGCACAAGAAACGTGTCGTAATCATTAAATCCTTGGCCAAGGTTATGATGCTTTGAAAAGCAACAATCAACTATCAAGAATTAGATATACCCCTGGTCAGAACGGTCTTTCTAGTTAGGAGAACCTATAGTGAGAGATCGACCAGGGCAGTATAGGTTCTTGACACCAGACTCATATGGCATGATGGTAATTTTTGAAATCCTTTATAGACTGTCCTCATGAAGGGTCGGGTTTCTTCAGTTGAAGAAACATGGGAGACCAGTAGGTCTTTGGTCGGGAGGAAAAGCCCTTGATGATGTTTCTTTTTCCCTCAAAGATTAAGTCTTGTTCAAGCATTCCAGCAGGAAGCCTTCAGACTGTACTTGCTCTTAACTCTCTCTTTACTTCAAATATATTTACTTTATAATGTTCATTTCACTGCTGATTTAAATGCTCTATTCGTTTCATAATTAATGGAAAAGTTAGTTCATATCCAACCGTAGTTTTCGGTTATATAAACCGTTAATTGTTCCATTTCAGTTGAAATTAAAAAATAAAGGAACTAGAAGTTAGTTATTGAATGTTAGAGTAGTTAATGCTTAGATTATTTAACTTCCCTGTTTGTTATTGTGTTGAAACTCTCATAAGGAAAATTAATTAGTTACACTTCAACTAAATCTGGGAGTTAGTAACCGTTCTTAAACTGTAGATTAGCTTGTATGTTATAGCTTTCATTGCTTTCATGGCTAAACAACCAACAGATTAGATCAAGTCTTCTACGTGGTACATTGATTTTGGAATGTCTTGACATTTTACACATAGGAAGGATTGGTTTATTGAGTATACGGCTTGCTCAAAATCAATGATATTTGGTGGTGGTGAGGAGTATACAGTTGTTGGTAGAGACAATGTTCAAATAACCTCTAGAGAGAAAAATCTTCTTTTCCTCAATGTACACTATGTTCTGGGCATGGAGCTCAATTTTCTCTCAGTGAGATAGATTATGTGCCACTGTCCCAAGTTGGACTTCATTTTTAGCACACACAAGTGTTACATTGTAGACAAGGGGTCCAAGAAAACCATGGCAATTGGCATAAAGGATCATGGTTTGTTGATATTAGAGAGGTTAAGGAGCATGCATTGGCAAGCGAGACTTCATTTGCTATCAGTACTCTTTGGCATCAACGTTATGGGCATCTCAATCTCTTACCTTTCTTAGTTGGCTTGAGAGAATATGGTAGAAGGTTTAACTGAAATCCAACAACAGATACAGGGTGTTTGTGGAGCTTGCCAAGTAGGGAAGCAACACAAAACTTTGTTTTCAAAAGGATAGGCTTGGAGAGCACACAAGGTCCTTCAACTGGTTCATGCAAATGTATGTGGATCAATGAATACAACATCAACCACTGGTGCCTGGTATTTTCTTTTGTTTGTTGATGATTTCAATAGGAAAATGTGGTTGTTTTTCCTCAAAGCAAAATCAGATGTGTTTAAGGAATTTCAAAAAATCAAAGCATTAGTAGAAAAAGAGTCTGGTTGTTCAATAATCACTCTTAGGTCTGATTATGGAGGTGAATTTTGTTAAAACGAATTCACAGAATTTTGTGCTAAACATGGTATCAAATGTCAATTCGCCATACCCTACACTCCACAACAGAATGGAGTTATTGAAAGAAGGAACCATACTATTATAGAAATGGCACAGTGTATGTTGGAGAACAAGAATGTTCCCAAGAAGTTTTGGGTTGAGGATCTTTACATAGTTGTTTATCTTCTCAACAGGTCTTTGACACAAGTAGTGAAGGAGAAGACCCCAAAAGAAGCATGGTCTGGGAGGAAACCAAAGGTGAGTCATCTTAAGGTTTTTGGTTCTACTGCATATGTCTAGATTCCAGATGCAAAGAGAACCAAACTAGACTCTAAGAGTTAGAAGTTAATGCTTACAAGGTATAGTGAAAATCATAAAGCCTACAAGATAATTGATGTGGACACTAACCACTTGACATTCAACAGGGTTGTGGTGATTGATGAAGTTGGGCCTTTTTAGCTCTGTTTTGACATAAAGAGTATTGAAGATCAGCCTTTGAAGGCTAAAGATTTAGGTGTCCAACTTCCATTAGCTACACCTTAAGGGGGTGACTTTGATGATTCCAAACATGCGGAATCTCCCAGGCAAGTACCGATACCAGATGATTTTCTTCAAGAAAACTTGGATCAACATCCAGATGATATAGTAGTAGGCAGCCCAAGTCATGATGAACCACACTGATTTGGATGGAGTTTCTACAAAGAGACCTAAGTGGTGGGAAAAACTCATTGGTGATGTTCAAGATGATGAAATGGTTGAGGGTAGATCATTCAGAGGCAAGAGAAAGCAGAACGCAATTAACTTGGTTCTTATGGTTAACATTCAAGTGTTTATGAACCCTAGGATTTTGCAAAGGCGAAAGGTAAAATTGAATGGAAAAAAGTCATGGAAATTGAACATCAAGGTCTTATGACAAATAAGACTTGGGTTCTTTTAGCTCTTCCACTAGGGAAGAAACCCATTGGTTGAAAATGGGTGTACAAAATCAAGTACAAAGTTGAAGGTACACTTGACAAGTACAAAGCATGGTTGGTGGCTAAAGGGTTCCCGCAGAGAGAAGGTATTGATTATGAGGAGACCTTTGCTCTTACAACAAAGATGGGCACCATCCGGTTAATTCTAGCCATGGCAACACAATTTGAATGTAAAGTCCATCAAATGGATCTAAAGGGTACCTTCCTCAATGGTGATTTGGAGGAAGAAGCGTATATGACATAGCCTTAGGGTTTTCATGTTGCAAGAAAGGAGCATCAAGGATGCAGACTGATGAAGACTCTTTCTGGCCTGAAGCAGGAACCCAGGGCATGGTACATAAAGATTGACAAGTATTTGGATCAACAGGGATTCCAACAAAGTTCTTCAGGTCCAGATTTATACATCAAAAGCATAGGCAATGAAATCATTCTTCTAGTCATTTATGTGGATGATATCATCATTATAGGTAGTGAGGCACATTTGATTGAAGAAATCAAATGTAATTTGTGTAAGGCTTTTGACATGACAGACTTAGGCCTCCTACATTATTTGTAATGTCCCCTTCCAGTTAGACATTCATTTATCAGCATGATTAGCCTATCAGTGGCCCTTGTAGGCTAATGGGGCATGGGTAGAGGGTCCTCTCGACAGTTACCTAGGTGTTGGTTGGCTCATTGGATGCTTGGATAATTATTTATTTGGATATCTTGGATGTTGGATAACACATTGTGTTAGAAAACATATTGTTGGATAACATATTGTGTTATATTTCATATTTGCACTTTATGAGTTATATTTTATATTATTATAATAAAGTGTAAATATAATAGTATTATAATGTTTTATTGGAGACTTCTAGAAGGGGCTGACCTCTTGAGAGAAAAAGAATAAATAGATGGTGTTGGCTTGCTTCTCATCATCCAGTTATTGACATTTGTATTTGATGAGCATCTTGTGGAGCCAAGGGTTTTTGCAGAAAATCAGCATTATCTTTGGGAATGAAAACTCCCATTGATAGCATAACTGAGGGGGTGAGATATCCTCTGAAGGGTTGCAATTGAGGAGGTGATAACTCAGTCATCTCACTTGGACAAAATTAGTGGCCAAGGGCCAATTTTGTGGAGCTTGCTTAGGAGATCATTTGCACTTCATCTTGGCATCGATTTGGACATTTCATTAGGCATTTTAGCATTGGAGGAGTGGTCTGATATTTTTAGCAGCAATCTGGAAATAATTTACAGTCATAGAAGGACGCCATAGGAAGGTACGATTTTGCTTGTGGGAGCTCATTCATGCATCGATTTTCCTTCTTGCCTTGGGTGCACCTCTCCTAGGGTCATGGCGATGATGTTTGGGTCTTGAGGAGGCTTGGAATTGTTGGAGATTATTTTATATTCACCTTGCTGGCCAGAACAGGGATGACTTGCCTAGAGGGTCGATTTGGCTTGGAGATTGATCATTGAGCATTGCTATTGATTGCTTCTTCATCTATCATCAAGGGCGCCATCAAACAATCAGGTTCCTCTATGATTTGTTCACAATATCATTGCTATAGGTTAGTTTGTATTGCAGCTGTAGGTGCGCATCTATACCAGTATTGTCATATTTTGATAACATTGTAATGCCAAGAGTCTTGGCCAATTTATATGAGTATTGTATTGAACATTTCATTTCAATCAAGGAGATATAAGTTGCTGGTTATATATTGTTGTAATTGAGAATTTTAATATCATTCATACTCAGCTTATTAGTATGCATACCAAGTGTTTGACAAAATGTCAATTGGCTGTAGATGCACTTTCTTCATGTAGTTTTTCATCTATTTGCATTTGAAAATCCAAAAAGAGTATTGCATTGCATTTAGATCCTTGCTTAGACATTGTAGAAGTCTTTTTAAGCTTTCAAATCATCATAGCATTCATTTCAAGCAACAACATCAAACTGAAAACTTCAAATCAGCAAACAAGAACTTTGCACACCAACTAATTGATGAAATTACAAAGGCAGAAAATTGAAGAGATTGAGGTCAGATTGTGTTAGGCTCATTACATTATTGCCTAGGTGTAGAGGTTTGACAGATAGGTGGTGGTATTTTTATTTCTTAGTCTAAATATGCCTTGAGTTTGTTAGACAATTTCAGAATGACAAATTGCATAATCTTGTCTACACCTATGGAGAAAGGGCTGAAGATTTCAACCAAAATAAACTCAAAAGTAATCAATGAGTCAACTTTTAGGCAACTAGTGGGCAACGTTATCTATCTTATAACCACTAGACCTGATTTAAGTTATGTTGTGAGTTACTTTTCCCATTTTATGATAGCCCCAAAGGCAAAACATTGGGTTGCAGTGAAATGGGTATTGAGATATGTGAAAGGTACACTTGACTTTGGAATTTTGTATAGAAAAAGCAAAGATCCTAGGCTGGTTGAGTTTACAGATTTAAATTGGGCGGGTTTTGTTGATGACATGAAGTCCACTTTTGGATATGTTTTCAGTCTTAGTACGGGTGCAATCACATGGACCAATAAGAAGCAACAAGCAGTAGCTCTTTCCTCAACAAAAGCAGAGTATCAGGGAACAGGCAAAGCAGCATGTGAGGTAGTATGGCTTCAGAGGATGCTTTCAGACATGCAAATGTCTCAAGTAGGGCCTTCACCCTTATTTTGTGACAATCAAGGGGTCTAAAGCTTGCCAAGAATCCAATCTTCCACGAGCATACCAAACATGTGGAGCTTCATTGTCATTTCATCAAGCAACTTGTGTAATATGGATCAATGATGTTGTAGTATTTGTCCAATTGAGGACCAGATTGTAGACATTCTTACCAAGTCCTTGAGTCTTGACAAATTTGTAAAATTTTGGGATAAGCTTGATGTAGTTAGTAGAATGACCATTAAGGGAGGGTATTAAAGTAATGTTTTATATTGTAATGGTCAATTAGCTTTTAGGATGGACTTTACGAATCTTCTTTAATAAAATCATGTTGACTTTAGGATTTACCTTTTTTCTTTATGAGTTGTCAATCTTACCCTATGAGTTATCAATCTTATCCTCTGAGGTGTCAATCTTATCCTCTGTGGATAAGATATTTGTAATCCTATATAAGGATGCTTTTTCTCCTCATTTCCAAATAGATTTTTACGCATTTTTGGTTAACTTTTTTGTGTGTTGTTTTTTTCATAATAGTATGAGTTTTTTTTCTACTATAGGAGCTACATCAGCCTTGTATGTTAAGAGAGTTTCTAGAGCAAGTGCTTTTCTTCCTCCTACAATCTCCTAGCCTGCCCTCTCTGACCTTGGATACTACCCAGCAAGCATTATCATATCTTTCATAGTGGCTAATGATAGCTCAGATGACGACTCCACTTCAAATTCAGATAGAGATCTCTAATGAGATTTCCTTCTAGTCTTTAGTGACACATTTTTTGGGTTCTTGTTTGCCCTTCATTGCTATTTGTTAGTGGTATAGTGCTTTATTTGTCTTATGTACTTTTGTTATTTTGCTTCTATGGTTCTCACTTCTCCTTTCCTAGTGGCTTTTTATTGTTAACTATTATATCCTCTAGTCCCATTGACCTGTTCTTGGTCATATGTGGACATTAATATGATTTCTTTCTTTCTAGATAAATTGTTTTCTCATGATTTTTACAAAATGATGTTCAGCTGATTACTCCTATGATTGAATGCATGAAATTCTTATTTCATTGTGCTATAATCCCAAAATCAAGGTAGAATAAGGATATCTATTTTTTATTTTGAACCTAAACCAATTGTTTAAAGCCCTTGAAACATGCATTGGTATAATGGCAGAAAATATGCAGAACAAGGTTTTGAGGGCTTGTTTTATGGGGCGCGGTTAAGTCTCCATTAAAACACTATATGCATGTTTATTAAGTATACGTTTTATTCTGCATTGCATACATTTTGATGGAGATATGGACATTGGTTGTGGTGACAAATAGACTGTTACAATTCTTAAAGCTGTCATAAATTTTTCATTTTCGTTTGTTTTTGTTAGACCTTATCTTTGATAATCAATACATCTGCTCAGCATGTTTAACAGGCATTTTATTTTTAATCCTCCCATGCTCTTATTTAGGTATTATGATGGTTGATGCGTCGTTTTGGTCCATTTGGTATATGCTTGAAAGCCATGTGGCATTTGATTAGCAATTTCTTTAGACACGTTGAGGTTTGGAGAGGTTTGACAGCAATAATTTCTAACAAGCCACTCTACAGCTGCATCCCAAAGATCAAGGCATTAATTGTACTAGTAGTAAAATAATGGAGTTTGTTGAAGATCAACTCGCATGATCCATTCTGACATGGATGAGAATCAGGAAAAAATGGACTTCAAACACAACCTAATCTTCATATCTTATTTCATTTGCATACCCGTTCCATCCTCGTATTCTGCCGCAGTTATGCCAAGCATGAAAGACATTTTGAACAGCTTGAAAATTTCTAAGTGAATTTTTGCTAATAATGTGAAAATGTTTGATTTAAATTTTTAAATAAGTAGCTTCTACGGAAATTTAACTCTGTAATAGTCAAGAATTTAATACATATTTCAGGTTAGCAGTGATATTGACAACGCTATGTGTTCGCATGAGTTTGTTTGGTCTTGGAAGGAGCTACGAGGGTGCTTGAGCAGCTTCCAGAGGTGTTTTCTTCTCTGTTTTAGTTAAGGCATAAAACACAACTACACCAAAGAGGTAAGGAGCAATGAAATTCAATCATGGTTTTCTTTTTGAGTTCTGGCAATGTCAGAATCAAGGTCAGTACTTTTTGTCTGGATATGACAGACTGCCTCTTGAGATTGATGAATAATGTAGCAAAGTTAGTTTCAGCATTTACATGCACACGATTATTGTTATATCCCTAAGAATAGCCTCCTATTTTTATATCCCTAAGAATAGCCTCCTATTGTTATAAGACAGACTGCCTCTTGAGATTGATGAATAATATAGCAAAGTTAGTTGCAGCATTTACATGCACACGATTATTGTTATATCCCTAAGAATAGCCTCCTATTTTGATCTGATTGTATACAGTTTCTTGAAACAAATATTCTATACTTTTTGGACAATGCCCTCGAGTTTTGCATTTCAGATTTAGTATTTTCCCCAAGGACTTGGCCATATAGTTTGTTTTGAAAACTTGCTATGTTATTTGCAACATCTTTGATTTAGTTTGTAATTTTCTTGATGTTGTTTGCCGCGGTTGAGGAGGTTGGAACTGAGCTCAATTAATTTTCTGACATTATCATATGCCACTTCTGGACAATATAGAACTTGCACCAAACCATCAGTAACATTAGAGGCAAAAATGCCTCTCGATATTGATGAATAATGTAGCAAGTTTAGTTTCAGCATTTACATGCACACAATTATTGTTAATCCCTAAAAATAGCCTCCCATTTTGATCTGATTGTATACTGTTTCTTGAAATAACAATGCTATTTTGGACAATGCCCTTGAGTTTTGCATTTCAGATCTGGTATTTTCCCCAAGAACTTGGGTATATAGTTTGTTTTGGAAACTTGCCATGTTATTTGCAACATTTTTGATTTAGTTTGTAATCTGTTTGATGTTGTTTGCCACGATTAAGGAGGTTGGGACCAAGTTCAATTGGTTTTCTGACATAATCATATGGACCCTACCACTTCTAGACATCTATACACAACAACATAATATAAAACTTGCACCAAACCATCAGTAACATTAGAAGCACAAAAGAACTTATAGTTTCTGAGATTCTAAAACAACAATTCGCTAAATAATATTCCATAGATCAGCTACAATTTGAACGTGGGACCTCGCATTTGCCGTTGAGGTTTGGTTCATAGTCTTCCTATTAGCCCTCAAGCAGAACATGTCTGCTTGGTACTCGTAACCTGCTCATCCATTTAATTTTCTATGTACCAATTAGGAGTCAAACATAGGACCTCCCATTAACATGCTAGGATGCTCTGCGACTAAGCCACTAGCCCTTTTTGCGGTTTGGGGTGTGCATCCAACCTGTAAGGCCCTTCTTTACAACAAAGATGCAAGACAGGCTGTAGACCAAATATGATTAGTATTTAACGTTGGTTCTTTGGAGGTTTGCGCGTCGTGCATGAGTAAAGCATTATCAGGAAGTTACAGATTTTGTTGAAATGTGCAAATTCACTGAATCATTATATGAATCTGAGAAGGCTGCGCTCTTGAAGCTTGTGCACAGACACCTCATATCAAAGAGCTTTGTATCAGCTTAACAGCTCAAAAAACAAGAGCATATTCCCTTCCTAAAAATACAGAATTAGCTGTACTAATATTAATTCACACAGGTTGCCGAAGAAAACTACAAATCCATCTTTCTGTGTATGTGAAATCTTTAAGTCTTTAAGAAAGCAAAACGTAGCAGAGACAAGAGGCATAAGTCGGACTATTGCGAGATTCAATTTACTAGTTACCCAGCACAATTGGCCAACAGACAGTCACCAGATGGTTTTATATGCATTCATCAGATGCAGATACGTTCACAACACAGGCACCAAAGTCAAAATATACCTGGCCTACTTCTTACACTTGTCGTAGATGTTTCTACCCATCTGAAAATCCTTTCTGTAACTGCTTTCCAAGGATAGCCTAACACTAATTTACAAAAATAAATTGAACTAACCTTGAGCTTATCCTTCCGTTGGTGGAGCAGTTTGGCAGCCCCAAGAAGCATAGTGACATGTGCATCATGCCCACACGCATGCATTCTTCCTGCAACTTTGCTCTTGTGCTCCCACTCCACTTGCTCCTGTGCATACATAACATAGACCCCCACAAACATTATAAATAAGCGATATAACTAATTCCTTACATAAATTATCACGATTGCCATTGTTTTTAAGTCATGAAAGCATGGATGTGTATGTACTTGTATAGGCAAGGCATCCATGTCAGCCCTGAGAGCGACAACAGGAGGCAACCCAGAACCAATCTGAGCCACCAAACCGGTCTTTGCATATGGCCACTCATATGACACCCCAATTCTATCCAGCTCACTTCTGATAAAGGCACTTGTGTTATATTCCTCAAACATGAGTTCTGGGTTCTCATGAATTCTTCTCCTGACAGACTTCAACCATTGAATATCACTTTTGGCGGCATCCATGAGCTCCTTGCCATAGATTTCCATGGAAGTGTAACCATCATCCTGCACACCCAACGCAGAAACCAGCAGACACAAAACAGAGACTGTGATTACAGTGACCAATGAGAGAGCTGGAGTGTTTGTCATGGTTGCTCTCTAGTCTTCTTCGAAATGTAAAGGGGACAAGTGATTTATATTTGTCATCAGCGTAGTCTGGGGTAGTTACGACTCGTGTCTCATAAACAAAACGTGGGTGGTTTCAAGGCTTATAATAGGGTAATAAATGCTTTACAATTTCTTATAGGCAACGTAAGTCCAAACCATTTCCACCATTTTGTCTCCTTTCCCATTAGTAGTACTCCCTCCCAGATTTTCTTGAATTCAGTGTCTTGGGACAGATACCTTGGTACTCTCTGATTCAGAGCAACATGCTTACAGGTGGCCATCAGTCTAAACCTGTGAAATTGACTTGGATCTCTCCTTAGGTTAGCTATACCATATGAACATGTTTGCCAGGGAAAAGCAGCCAAAATTGAGGGGTCCAGTAGCTTATTAAGTCAAATAAATTAGAAAAAAAAACATCTCTCTGTGAGGGTGGGGACCTCGAGATGTATGGGTGCTCATCCTCTCTTCTCGATATGGTTTGGGCTCATATTCCATACAGAGAAAAAGGTAAAATGCAGAAATATCCATTGGCCAGACCAAAGGCGGAGGCTGACCTGCTGACCCAAACAGTCTGGAACGAATCAACATCATTCCTTTTTAGACACACGGAAAGACAAAACACCCTAAACATAATCCAAGGGAATATTAGGGAACCAACTCCACCAAACATAGGAAATGTTCTATTGTGGACCTCTACATGAAAACCCACCCTTGGCTACTTTGGAAGTGTTGTTAGAAGAGAGATTCTATGAAACCACACATAAGTTTTTAATGTGGTTGTGTGGGTAAGGGACAAATTAAATTTTATAGAAATTTAGTTTAATTAAATAAATGTATATAATTAAAAGATTTAATTGAAGAGTGTTTATGTAAGTTTTTATTTTTTTAAGTATAGTTTTTCTTTTATATTTATTGAAATTTGTTTAGATTAATAAAGTGAGTATTGGTGTTAGTGGAATATTGTTGTTATTTTTGTTAGGAGTTAGATTGAGAAAATGAAGTTTGACTTTTGTTTCATCAATTTTGTTGATTGGGAAGCTAGTTTGTAAATGAGTGTTTCAATAGTGCATAAGTATTCTACTTGTTTCTAGGACATTTTGAGGTCAAATGAACCCTACCATTGCATTCAAAAGGTCCAAAAATCATTTATTTCAATATAAATTTGTCAAAATCAAACTCAGGAGTTTTTGAGGCAATTCTTTTTACCAAAAAGGTTGTATGACTTCCCTAGCTCATACCATATGGTTAAAGATTGTTTTTAAAATATTCAATCAAAAAAATGTATAGATTGTTAACGACCTATTAGCTCAATCACTAGAATCTTTGATGACTGCCATGATCCACTCTAATTGCAATGTTGTTCAAGTGGCACCACTCTTGTTGCCAACAACACAATTGCCCCACAACCCTTTTGACATTAGAGCGTTGCCCAAGTGGCTCTGCCATCTAACATCACTCACATCTAGGCAAAGCACCATTGTCATTTGCAACATTGTTAGTTTGTCATGAGAGTGTCACCCACCTACCACTAGGTTCTCTTCTCCTCTTGTTGGAGTTTTCAATCTAATATACCAACTTCAAGAGGTTGACGAATGATTTTTTAGTGCATTTTTTTAATCTAGGGTAGAATTTTGTGCTCTTTGTAGTGGTGTAAGTGGTTTTTTATTTGAAACTTTAGTTTTCTAAAAATTGAGGTTTCTTATATATTTTTCTACATAGTTTTTAGGTCTTATTTTTTTAGAATGCATATATTTTTGTATACTCTACACTAGTGCTCTCTATTCCATTTCATATTGTACTTGAGATGTTGTTTCAATATTTTGGCCTTTTTGGGTTTTGTAAGACTCTAAAAATATGGTGTTTACATTGTAAAACACACTAATAATAAAGTGTCGAACGTTACACTTGTTGGGGATCTATTTTTAAGCACACTTTACTTTTTATATTCTTATTTCTTGCATCATAGTTCAAAGTTAAGTTTCCATGTTTACACCATGCAATTACTTTGAGTGAAAATCTAAAATGGTAATATATTTAAGAAAAACTTATATGCATGAAATCACAATGAGGTTAGAACTTGAAACAATTTTTTGTAGAAAAACTTAAGCAATTTAATAAATGTGATGAAGCTTATAGAACATTATACTTGTTTGTATCTCTTGATATCCTCTTTCATATTGAATCTTTGAATTTTTCAATTGAAATTTGGACTAAATTACAAAGTTTGTTTAGGACTAGGATTCTATGAAAATCCACTAGTTGGAAAACAAGCTCATTAATTTGAGCATAGGAAATTTTGACACCATTAAAGATTTGGTCACAAAATTAAAATCACTAAGATTGTAATTGAAACAATGTGGAATTGGAAAGAAAGATGAGCAACTAGTCCTTAATATTCTCTCTAAGCTTGGTTTTGACTATTTAGTTTTTGTTTACACCTTTTATCCCACAAAAAGTGCTATTGGTACTCAATTTACCATGCCATCCTTGGATAACTTTTTCATCTCTCTCACTAGGGAATAGGATAAATCATCTAGATGGACACTCTTAAATCCTCTAAGTCACATGCCCTGATTGTCAACCAAGTTGTAAAAGAATAGAAAGGATTATATAATTAGGATAAAAAATTAAAAAATAGAAAGGAAACAAGGGTAAAAGGTCAGCTATCTCAAAAGTAGACAATGAGACCTCATTTTCAATAGATAATAAGCCTGAGAAAGATAAAATTAAATGTGCTTAAGCAAAAGGATTGGTCATGATGAACACAAATGTTTGAAGAAATAGATAGATCACTTGACATACATTCTAGAGAGGAAAAATATCAATATTCCCAAGAGTCATAAAGCAATGTTCACATGAGGGGTCTAACAAGCAAAAGATAATAGCAAGGGGAAAGGAAAGGAAAAATTCCTCATAGTAGTTGCTTCTACACCACCCATTTGAGTTCTTGATTCAAGTGCTTTGCACCATATAGATTCACGCCAAAATGAGTTCACATTCTTGAAGCCTTATTTTATGCCAACTATTTTGATGGGTGATGACACTCCTATTGAGATGTGCAAGAAAGGACTTGTTGATGTGGAGGAAGGAACATTTTAGGATGTTCTTAGTGTGCCCCCATTGTCAACTGTTCTCCCATCAATTTATCAAATCACTTACATAGGTTTAAGCAAATGGATTGAGTTTTCTTTTGAACACTCTTAAAAAACTACTCAATTAAACTAGATTAAACCATGTATAGAACTAAACTAAATGTATATTGAAATACTCAACCAGATGGATTCCTCGAGAAAGACTTAAAAACCATATTGTACACATAATTTACAAGCATACATAATCAAATACTCATCCAAAGAAATCTGATCTTATAATGATCCCAAGATTGAGCACTCCCATACATTCCATATCATCATTAATTACATGTTTTTATTAGAAGAATCTAATCTCAAATGCTAGAACATACACAATTTAATTAAGAAATACTCATCTAATCCTAGTCATGCTCTTCAATTCATATTCCAGTAGACAACCACTTAGATGTTGGTTTTTAGTCTTCCCCATTCACTATCATAGATCTCCAAGCTTCTCATGCTCCTAAGATGGTGGTTGACTATGTCCAGACAATTACTTCTCTTAACTCATCATCATATAGAAAATCTCATTGGATAACAAATGTCTGTGTATAGATGATTCTTATTGACAGTTAGCTTACATTTATTGTTAACTAAAAATCCAAACCACCGATTTAGCTACTCGTCTTCATCGCATGCATTCAAAGATTCTGAATAAGCGATAATAGTCAAGACAATGCTCATTATGAAGTAAAATTTGAATGATAAGGGTGATCACCAAATCTTGATTGATGTTCACTTTAGGAAATGTGGCAACATAATGTTGATTCAAAGATGGAAGATGTCATTGTCAAAAGTCCAATCAAGTGAACTCGTTGGGCACACTGTAGTCAAGAAAATGTTTAGGGATTCAAAAGATACCAACAAGTTAGATAAGTGATTAAGCATTGGTCATTCAGCTGGACATCTGGGTGGTTGTGTGTTTATTTGGGGTTCCAAAAGGTGAAGGTAAGTTTTATCAGTGACAGCTGTTGATCATTTACTATTTTAGTTCTTTATCTCTCTTTGTACTAATATGTCACAAAGTTTTTGTACACCTAATTTTCTTTAGATTATTATTTCGAGAGTTGTTTATTAGATTTTAATTTTGGTCTTACATTATCAGTTTTCATACTATAACTTGTTGTTTATCAATCCACAAACATGCAAATAAAGCTAACACAAAAGTTCAATTGATTTTTTTTTTAATAAAGAGTGATTCTCTTATCAAAGACTTGAGTTTTTCTCAACCATAACAACTTCTCCCTCCTCTGCTTTTTGACTAACCCTCTCATAACACCTTTCCTCTTTAGGCAATGTGATTTCCTCCTAAGTTGTGTGGATTTCTTCTGCCCCCTTCAAGTGCAAAAGAAGATTCGCCTTTCATTTTCTTGGTTCTTGATGTTTTTCCAAAGGTAGGGGTCACTTGTGTACTTTCTACTACAAATTGTTCAAAGACTGGAGGTTGATTGTCCTGCAAGCTTTGCTCCTCTAGATCTCCTATTCTATGGGTAGGTGATGCATCAGGTGAACCAAAGGGCATTTCCCTCTTTGATACAACTAGTTCCTCTTCCCTTTCTAGGACAACAGGTTCTTCAAGAATGGTGTTGATATGGTTGCAATTTAGGAAACTCTCCCAAGAAACATGTGGGAATCGAATTCTCAAACTTCTTTTTATCAACAATGTAACTAAGTAGAAATGTGACAATGTTGTGTTACTCCTCTTCCTTTTATACTCATAACTCATTCTTTTCAATAAATTGTAAAGAAAATTTGGAACATTCACATGTTTATCATGGCGAAGATGGCTTAAAAGTTTGAAATGGATTGTATACAACAATGATTGACTACCATCATAGGTTAAGTATTTGATTATGTAAGAAGTTATAGAAGCTCATATCCAACATAAGGGTAATCTTTTTGTTCTTTGAGACGATGAGTCTAGGTTTTCTCCATGTTCTTTGAATTCGTTCCTGGTAGCTATGGCATCTTCCCTCATTGGGAACTCTTCTCTATCCCGTGGCAATCTTGATACCTCAACAATTGCGGCCTCTAAAGCATCCACCCTCAAACCTCTTACAATTGCTTCATTATTTTGCGATGTAGCAGTAAATTGTTGTGTCATGACTTCATTAAACTCTGTGAGTTTCAAGAAGTATTCTACCCAACCAGCTTGTCTAAAAATAGGTAATACTGGCCTATCCTCCAACAATTGGGCATGTGCTATTGGTTCTCTCTGAATAATGTCGCCACCCATGATACTATTGTTCTCTAATTCCCTTAATTTTGCTTTGTTCTGGTTTAATTTTTGGATTCAATTTCTACCTATCACACCAACTACACTACTTCCACTATGATATACCTTCTTAATTCAACTTCTTCCAACCCTTCTCTTCTCCTCTAAGCTTGTATTTGTGTAAAAATGGAGGAAAATAAAATGATAAAAAGGTTGTAGAGAGTTTTTGTTGTTTTGAAATCAAGAAAATGAAGAGTAAATGAAGAGTAACCCTCCCCAAACTAAAGGTATTAAGTGTCCTTACTTAATTGTATGAGTTATGGTGGAGGGCTAAATTGTAGGAAGTGGAAAATCAAATTAGATATGAAGCATGCATGAATTAATGTTAAAACATGTAGAAGATCAAGTATTATTCTATGCTAATTATGAGAAGTTAATGCATGTACCTATAGAATGCTTGTGAAAGGAAACTTAACTCATGTGAATTTGTTGATTACTGTCTGCAACGAGATTTGATGTGACCATTCGTAATTGCAATTTGAATTGAGGGACATGAATGCATGATGTGTGGTAAATGATGGTTTGGAAAGGCTATGGGATGTACAATAGATGGGATGTGAAATGAAATGTAGGATACGTGGTAGGAAAAAAGGTGATGGAAATGTTATGTGTTAGTATGTGTATAGGTTGCATGTGCAAACTTATGGAGGTGGAAAGTAGGGATATGCAATTAATTTGGCGAGGATGTTGGAAATGACTGTCAGACAATTGCTATGGGTGCCTCCAATAACAAGTCCCTTTCTAAATATTGTTGTCTTTAGGCATGTTGCTATAGGTCCCTACAACCCTTTTGACATTAGAGCATTTCCCAAGTGGTTCTACCATCTAACATCACTTACACTTAGGCAAAGCACCATTGTCATTTGCAACATTGTTAGTTTGTCATGAGAGTGTCACCCACCTACCACTAGGTTCTCTTCTCCTCTTTGTTGGAGTTTTCAATCTAATATACCAACTTCAAGAGGTTGACGAATGATTTTTTTAGTGCATTTTTTTAATCTAGGGTAGAATTTTGTGCTCTTTGTAATAGTGTAAGTGGTTTTTTATTTGAAACTTTAGTTTTCTAAAAATTGAGGTTTCTTATATATTTTTCTACATAGTTTTTAGGTCTTATTTTTTTAGAATGCATATTTTTCTGTATACTATACACTAATGCTCTCTATTCCATTTCATATTGTACTTGAGATGTTGTTTCAATATTTTGGCCTTTTGGGTCTTGTAAGACTCTAAAAATATGGTGTTTACATTGTAAAACACACTAATAATAAAGTGTTGAATGTTACACTTGTTGGGGGTCTATTTTTAAGCACACTTTACTTTTTATATTCTTATTTTTTGCATCATAGATCAAAGTTAAGTTCCTATGTTTACACCATGCAATTACTTTGAGTGAAAATCTAAAATGGTAATATATTTAAGAAAAACTTATATGCATAGAATCACTATGAGGCTAAAACTTGAAACAATTTTTTGTAGAAAAACCTAAGCAATTTAATAAATGTGATGAGGCTTATAGAACACTATACTTGTTTCTATCTCTTGATATCCTCTTTCATATTGAATCTTTGAATTCTCCAATTGAAATTTGAAAGAAAGTTTGTTTGGGACTCAAGATTCTATGAGAAGCCACTAGTTGGAAAACAAGCTCATTAATTTGAGCATAGGAAGTATTGATACCATTAAAGATTTGTTCACAAAATTAAAATCACTAAGATTATAATTGAAACAATGTGGAATTGGAAAGAAAGATGAGCAACTAGTGTGCAATATTCTCTCTAAGCTTGGTTTTGACTATTTAGTTTTTGTTTACACCTTTTATGCCACAAAGAGTGCTCTTGGCACTCAATTTACCATGCCATCTTTGGATGAATTTTCCACCTCTCTCACTAGGGAATAGGATAAAATCATCTAGATGGACACTCTTAAATCCTCTAAGTCACATGCCGTGATTGTCAACCAAGATGTAAAAGTATAGAAATTATTATATAATTAGGATAAAAAAAATTAAAAAATGGAAAGGTAAAAGGATAAAAATTCGGCTATCTCAAAAGTAGTCAATTAGACCTCATCTTCAATAGATAATAAGCCTAAGAAATATAATGTAATACCCCCTTTTGGGAATTACCCTAAATCTTTCCCTAACATCACAAGTTTAATGTAGTTAGGGTTATACCTTACCAAATTAAATGCTTTAAGAAGATAAATCTTGGTTTAGGTCATGTAATCATGTTAGCTAATATTGGAAATATGATTCATATGATCAAAACATAATAAATGCCTTATCTATTAAGCTATACAAAAATACATAATTATTTCAAGATTATATAAACTACCAATATCCATAATGCATAGTGGAATTCTTAATCATAATAGGACTTGGATGAGAAACATGATAAGTCCACTTGAAGCTACCCATCTAAGCCCAAAAGCATGAGCATCTAACCAAGACAATCTACCCCTTGGCCGCAAGCAACATGAATGTCTAAACCAAGACAATTCCACCCTCGTAGTGGCGTACTAGTGGATCCACATGTACGCACTTTTCCTATCCATGTTATCTTATCCATCATCCTTATGATTGAGACTCCCTTAATTCATCCTAACATTTAGTCATAGTTTGGATTGATAGAGGAGCCTTGAAAAGAGTGCTTGTAAACTACTCAACCCATCTAAGCCCAAAAGCATGCGCGTCCAACCAAGGCAACCCACCTCTTGGCCCTGAGTGGTAGAAACGTCTAAACCAAGACAATTCCACCCATGGAGTGGCGTACTCAGTGATGAGACAAAAAAAGTCTCATCTATTAGATAAATTAGTGTTTTCTTCAGTCAAAGAGAAGCGGTGTGTTGCTTGAATAATGAGGAAAGTGAGGGATTTTTAACAGTCGAGATGTCATCATATCTTGAAAATTATGATCTGGGTTCTTGAGATTTTTGGAAAAAAAATAGGAAACAAGAAGGCAAAAAAACCCATTAAATTTCACGAAAACCTAATTTGTGGTTTGAGAAAAAACTTCACCAGTCAATGGACCAAAATTTCTTCATTCATTTGCTTCCATGCTATGGAATTTTTGAAACTAAGTAGGATCTAAGTGAAGGATGCTCTAGAATTTCCAGAACTAAGTAGGATCTAAGTGAAGGATAAGTATGATAGCATTTATGAAGAGGTTGAGCAGTTTGGGCTTCTATGAGTAGTTAAGGGGCAGTAGTTGGAGCTTTTGAAAGTAGAAGTTGCAAGCATTAAAGGAAATTGGAGTGATTTGGATAGAAGTTGAGAGAATATAAGGGAAATTGCAAATATTTAGGGAGTTATTCGACCCAGTTTATGGACAATTGAGAGCATACAGGAGCGGATTTAATATTTTTGATGATAGAAGAGGTCAAGGAAGGACTTTTTCAGCTCTCTAACACCTTTTTGGAGCTTGTTTAGGGGCTGCAAAATAGGCATATTTGT
This sequence comes from Sequoia sempervirens, assembly GCA_007258455.2. Lineage (NCBI taxonomy): Eukaryota > Viridiplantae > Streptophyta > Pinopsida > Cupressales > Cupressaceae > Sequoia > Sequoia sempervirens. The sequence goes on along the minus strand of VDFB02212321.1, from coordinate 93,625 downwards.
TTTGGACGACCAAAGGAGATTTACTCAACAAGATGAAGAAAAGACTTATCTTTTTCCACCCAACACATGTTCCTATCTTCTAGCAAGTTGTTGCACAACTCTAAGGCTCATCTTTTAGACCTTTGTTTTGGGGAAGAGTTTCGTGAAATAATATAGTTCAATATTTTAGCAGTAGTAGTTGTTTGTAGTTTCATTTCTTGGCAGTCATTTCATTTCTAGTTCTTTACATTTCCAGTATTTCCCTTTACAAGTTTCTTATGATAGATTTGATTCCAACATTTCATTTACAAGCATTTCATTTCTAATTCTTTACATTTTCAGTATTTCCCTTTACAAGTTTCTTGGGATAGATTTGATTCTAGTATTTCATTTACAAGCTCTTAGATTAGATTTGATTCCAACAATTTCTTTCATGCATTGCTTTTCAATTTTGTTTGTAGAAAAAGAATGTCATGCAAATAATTTCCTCTCCCTCTTGCATATTGCCATGGACATCGCCCTAGATTGACATTTATAATTAAATGATGAGGACTGCAATGACCCTTATCACTCAACATGTGAGGCTTGTAAACAACGTCTTCCTAACTTGCCTCCTCTAGCCTTACACTTGATTGATCATAGGATAAATATAAATATATAAATATAATCTATTTCTTTTAAAGGAACTTAATCTAAATATTGATCAATCACAGCAGTACTATGAAATATGCACATGCAAGAGAATTCAAGCTTATTGATAAATTAATTATTGCACACCACTCTATAGTTCATACTAGATTATAGGCCTGCAATTTCTAATACTAAACCCGATTAATACATTAGATTTGCAGATTGCTCAATCTACTTAAGGGAGGATTGACTTTTTAATATTAAAAAAATATTATTTCCGTGCTAATTACAATTATGTGTTAGTTCTTAGATAGCCTTGATGATTACTAATTTAATATTCAGAAGATATTGGCTGATGCTTCAATGCCCCTAGCTCTTGGAATATGTTCTCCTTTAATATCCTTGTATCTCCACAAAGACACGTATCTCTTTGAAAGGAGGTAATCTTGAATGGGCATGACTTTTGGTTTGACCACTGCCTTTAACTAGTTTTGCTTTGATTGCTGCCTTTAATTAGTTTTGGTTGGACTGTTGCCTCCCTAATTAATTCTCATCGTTGCCTTTGTTGTTGGTATTTATTAACCACTGCTTTTGTAGTGGTTGTAATGAATCTTTGTTGCTCATAAGTGTCTTTCTTTTTAATATGTTGTGTGTTTCTTTATTTTAACTTATTTAATTTTTAATATTAGTTTTATATGAATATTCTATATTATTATATTATAATAATTTATAATAATAATATTAAATTGTTAATATTTATTTTTTATATTTTTGATATGTATATTGTCATATATTTTATTTATTAATTTATTTGCATTTCAATTTTTGGGGACATGACAGATAAAATTAAATGTGCTTATGTGAAAGGATTGGTCATGATGAACACAAATGTTTGAAGAAATAGATAGATCACTTGACATACATTCTAGAGAGGAACAATATTGATATCCATGGGAGTCAATAAAGTAATGTTCACATGAGGGGTCTAACAAGACAAAAGATAATATCAAAGGGAAAGGAAAGGGAAAATTCCTCATAGTAGTTGCTTCTACACCACCTATTTGAGTTATTGATTCAAATGCTTTGCACCACATGGATTCATCCCAAAATGAGTTCACATTTTTGAAGCCTTACTTTATGCCAACTATTTTGATGGGTGATGACACTCATGTTGAAGTGTGTGAAAAAGGGCTTATTGATGTAAATAAGGAACATTTTAGAATGTTCTTAGTGTGCCCCTATTGTCCCATCAATTTATCAAATCACTTACATAGATTTAAGCAAGTGGGTTGAGTTTGCTTCTGAACACTCCTTAAAAAAAAACTATTCAATTGAACTAGATTAAACCATGTATAGAATTAGACTAGCTATATTGAAATACTCAACCTCAAGAATGACTAACAAACCATATTATATACATTATTTACAAGCAGACACAATCAAGTACTCTTTCGAAGAAATCTGATCTTATAATGATCCCAAGACTCAGCACTCCCATACATTCCATATCATCATTAATTACATGTTTTAGTAGAATAATCTAATCTCAAACGCTAGAACATTCCCCATTTAATTTAGACCAACTCATCTAATCCTAGTCATGCTCTTCAATTCATATTCCAGTAGAAAACCAATTAGATGTGGGTTTTTAGTCTTCCACATTCACTATCACAGATCTCCAAGCTTCTCATGCTCCTAAGATGGTGGTTGACTATGTCCAGACAATTACTTCTCTTAACTCACCATCATATAGACAATCTGATTGGATAACAGATGCCTGTGTAGAGATGATTCTTATTGACAGTTAGCTTACATTTATTGTTGACTAAAAAATCTCAACAACCAATTTTTCTACTCATCTTCATCCTTGCATTCGAAGATTCTGAATAACCGGTAATAGTTAAGGCAGTTCTCATTATGAAGTACAAGTTGAATGATAAGGGTGATCACCAAATCTTGATTGATGTTCATTTCAGGAAATGTGGAAGATGGAAGATGGAAGATGACATTGTCAAAAGTCCAATCAACTGAATTCCTTGGGCACACTGCAGTCAAGTAAATGTTCAGGGATTCAGAACATCCCAATAAGTTAGGTAAGTAATTAAACATTGGTCATTCAGCTGGACATCTGGGTGGTTGTGTATTTATTCGGGGTTCCAAAAGGTGAAGACAAGTTTGAAAAGATGGATCAGTGTCAGTCGTTGATCATTTATTATTTTTGTTCTTTATCTCTTTTTGTACTACTATGTCACAAAGTTTTTATACACCTAATTGGAGAGGAGTTTATTAGATTTTAATTTTGGTCTAAGATTATCAGTTTTCATACTATTTTATCAATAAATAAAGTTTTGCTTCTCAATACAAAATTTCAAAAAAAAAAAATCTTAATAGAGAGTGATTCTCTAATCAAAGACTTGAGCTTTTCTCCAACATAAATATGAAGTCGGAATCAACAAAAAAAAAACACACACAAAAACATGTAATATAGAAAGTGCACAAAGAAAGTAAAATTTTGATTTTCTTCATAAAATGGAGTTCTTATAGACTGCAATGAAAGATGGATATATTCAAATCTTAGAATTTTGAGTAAATAAAAATGGTGTGCTTAAGACCGAATGTCTTAACCTTCATTATATTGTGATTGTAATGTATTGCTTGAGAATAAAAGAAAAATAATAAAAACATATTATAGATTCACGAAATAATATAAGTATAATAATAACAATATTAAATAAAAGTAGAATAGAATAAATCCACACAATATGAAAATAAAGTAATGCATATCAAAGTGAGCCACTTCTAGAGGGATTAGCTCTGAAATCCTTACAATAAGTAAATCGTACACTACTACATCTTGAATTATATTCATCTTACTTGGGTGGATATTAGAGATATTAGGCATTTTATTTCTAGATATTCTATTTAGATCATTCTGGAATTAGCTTGCTTTATTTCCTATTTTTTTTAGATATGGTTTGTAAGAAAACCTTGTTTTATTTCTTGATTTTCACAATATTGCTTTGTGAGAATCATGCAATTTTATAATAGTTATTTTTTCTCTCTCCTTTTATATTTTTACAAAATCACAAGAAGCTCAATTTATACTCAATTTGTATATATAAGCTAATGAATAAGATTATTTTTGTTCATTCTTATTTTTGTACGTCTTTATTTTTTATATTAAATATTTTTATCTAATTTTGTTTCATTCTTTAAGCTAGATTTAATTCAACACATGCATTAAATCTTACATGCTATCAATGTGATATGGTTACTAATGATCAATTTGCAAAGAATGAGAAAATTCTAAATGTGTGAGCCCTTTGGGAGATTCACCACACTAATAGTTGATTTGGGGTTCTTCAAGTCAAAATACTTAGCTTGTAAGAGCTTGCACTTTTTTTTCAAGACTTGAGTTTATTTCCCATGCCATCTTACCTCTAAGAGCCTTTCTTTAATCACACAAGATTATGAAACCCACTGCACCAACTTTTTAAAACACACATTCATTTTCCCAAGCTACCAAATTAAGGAAAACATTTATTATTTTATGTACCCTTCCAAAGGAAGTTCCTCGTGATTTTTATCAAGTAATCTACCACTTTCCAAGAGTGCATAGTATTTTCATGAAATATGTGGGAATGATGGTTATGATGGATTTTCCGACTTTGATTTTGTTGAGAATTAAGGTGTCTCAACCTTGGTTTAATTTCTAAGTTTATTTATTTATTTATTATTTAATGTTTTATCATAAATATTTGACATTTATATTATTAAATATTTGTGCTCCATCAAAATGGGACATGAGATTTTAAGTTGACACTTTTACCATATGTCGGTGAGTTGAAAAATAAGTTATTTTTCATCAAAAGATGCCCAATTAGTGGTCTAATATGGAATATGCCTAATTTTAAGAATGTTATGTCAAATTAAAAGACAATTGTAAGGGATAAAAATAATAGAGGTCAATTTGGACGTGAACATCATATTGGATGGATTGATTATGTTGAATTATGACAAAGTGGGAGTTACATACTATTCTTGGAGGTTCCACATATGTGAGGAGTGTCAGAATTTGTGCCTCCACTTTTAAGATATATTTTTGGGTAAATATAACCATTTTTGGCACCTAGTTTTGGCCCATGGCATTAGCACTTGGTTTACAATACCATTTGTGGTGTTGTGTCTTATATTTTCCTATATATGAAGGCAATGGGATAGTGGTTTGTATGTTGAGTTTGTAGGTACAAAGATGCTATCTATTTTGTTGCCATAATTACTCAAATATTGTTGATATTATACTCATGTGAAGAATTGCATTGCAAGTGTGTTGTAATCCTTTATCATATTCATAATATATCTTACAAGTTTTAGAGTATGGGATTTTTCTCTTGAAAGGGGGTTTTCCATGTAAATATCTGTGTTAAAGTTTCATGATTATTTCAGCTTTTTGTGTTTCTTTGTTTACTAGATTCCCTTATTCACTCTTGGGTCAAAATCCCCTGTCAAAATTTTGAGCGAATTCATAAATATAACATGTATTTGAATCCTAAAAAATGTGTCCTTGGTGTGGATAATGGAAAATTATTAGGCTTTATCATGTCACGTTGATGTATTGAGGTAAAAACAAAGAAAAATGATGCTATAATTAACATACCACCTGAAAATATTCTCAACTTCGTAGCTTACAAGGGAAGATTCAAGCTATTCATTGTTTTGTGTCATCAATATCAGATCATACTCTTTCCTTCACTCAATTGCTTAAGAAATACTATCATTTTCAATAGAATTAGGAATGTCAAAAAGATTTTGAAAATTTAAAATACTATTTGGCTAATCTTCTTATCTTACAACCAACTACTTCAGGACACCCTTTTCTTCTTTACACCTCTGCTTCATTCAATGCTCTTGCTACATTATTAGTGCAACATGATGAGAATGATAATGAATGTCTTGTATATACTATATTATTCATACACTGCTTGATTATGAGACACAATATACCACAATAGAAAAATATTTTTTAGCTCTTGTGTTTTGATTAAGATAAAAATGGGAAGGGTTCGTACCCATTACAAGATAGCCATCAAGGAAAATGGAACAAACACCACCAAAGGTGAGACAACAAGTAACAAACAAAGACCAAAAAAGCTTTTGGCTAGAGCTAAGAACCAGAAAGAAATAAGAGGTGAGGGATGCAACCCTGTACAAATGAACTTAACCACTAAGTCACAAGAATGAGAACTAGAAGAGGTAGATGAGGGGCCTTTATGCCTTCTATGAATGATAGTCCAAGTGATGATATCGTTTGGACACCCATTGCAAGGGAGAACAAGAGGCTCCCTCATAGGGATACCAAGAGCACACAAGGGGGAATATGAGGAAAACCAAGAGAGAAATAGTCGTTAACCCTAATAGAACCATGGGAAAAGAAGAAGTATCTAGAGGAGTGCACTCAAGAGCACCGCCAAGGATAGCATGACAAACCAAATCTAAGACATGAGAGAAAGGCTCCACAAAAGCCTAGGGGGAAGCCACCACAAGAGAGTTAGAAGTTGAAACAGTCAGGAGATCATCATTCGCATCCTTCCACCAAGTTGTACCCTTCTAGCATTGAAAAGAGTAAGCCAAAGCTAGGTGGCCAATAAAAAAATAACGACACCTAAAGGTGAGACCCTCGCAGTCGATCATTTGTGACAAGGGTTGATCCCTAACCAACAAAACCACCTCTTTGTGGAGAGGCAAAGAGATGTCGATATCCACAAAAATTGAGCACATGTAGAATGGCCCATAAAAGAAGTGGCATCATTAGTTTTCAAAAAGAAATAAGTTGAGTTTCTAATAGCTTCAAATCACATCTCCTCCCAAAATTGAAGGGGATATTTGGGAGTCTAACCCATACTAGACGCACATTGAGTGGTTTGGTAAGGGGATTGAAGGAAGAGGTCAAATGTTTGAGTGTAAGAGAGTAAACTCCCCAAGCCCAAAGATGACCCAAAACTACTCCACAATCCTTAACAAAAGCAAGTGTAGCAATGAAAAAATTTTAGCACAAGGGAAGAATTTGATCTTAATCGAAATTAACATCCTCTAATGCTCTAAAACCCACTTATCCAAGTCAAGGAGAGGGACAAAGATTGGAAAATAATAAAACCAATCCAAACCTCCAATAAAAATATTCATTCTTTGCCGCTTTCACCTCGCAAATCACCACCAAAGAAGGTTTCGCTGAGGGGTTAGGGCACACCAAAGGGAGGTGAGAAAAATTAGACCTAGACACCAAGGAGAAGGAGCAACCCTCAGAAGTAGCAAAAGGAACAATGGGATGTGCATTTGGTGATGGGATTGGTGTAGGAAGCGCTTGAGTAGAAGAATCAAAGGCCAAATACAAGAGCCCTACGAACCCCTCAAAACCAACCCAAATGAGGTGTCATTTATAACATGCAAAGAACATGCAACAACATGAGAGAGAACAAGAGAGGCATGCCTAGGAGGGGCGTTGAGCAAGCCAATTGCATCCAAAGAGGATAGACTACATGTAGGAGCAATGACTAGAGCCACATGAGACAGTGTGTCCAATTCCTTATTGACTACCCATATCATGTGTTTGCAACAAGTAAACTAATATTTTATTTATTAAATGTTGAAGTTCATGTTATTATAAAATTTGATCCATTAAAACATCTTTTCTACAAAATTGATTTATTTGGACATCTAGCTAAATGGGTCATGTTAACAAAATTTGACCTAAAATTCATTTCTCAAAAGGTGATTAAGAGTCAAGCATTGATTGACCACTTAGCTAAGGCTCCCTCACCACTTGCTTTGCTGAACCAATAGGTATTTCCCGATGATCATGTACTCTCACTAGATGACATGAAGGAACATGGGATTTATACTTTGATGGTTCTAAGTGTTGAACTAGATTTGGTACCAGTGTTATATTGTTACTTCCTTTAAGTAAGCCAATTCCCTTATCATACCATCTTAATTTCCCATGCACTAACAACATTACAAAATATGAAGCTCTTATTGTTGATTTTCATGTAACATTGTCCCTTAATATTCAACATCTTTGTATATTTGGACATTCTCAACTAATCATAAAACAAATAAATGGATCCTATCAAGCAAAACAAGATAAACTATCCCAATATCTCAACTTGACATTACCAACATTACAACATTTTTCCTCATACACCATTGAAAATATTCCAAAGAAAATTAATCGACATGGTGATGCAATGGTGAGCGTTGCCTCCCTTATATCTCTTGACTATTCATCTGTAGATTTAAGATTCACTATTCATAATTTAACCTCCCCATCAATCTCAAAAAATGTTAAAGATGATGTGGATTTTTTTCTAAATATTAATTGAAATGAATGGTACTCCCATATATTTTAATATTTGTGTGATGGAACTTTTTAGATCCTTCTACAAAAATCACTTGAGCTTGTATTTGAAAAATTTCAGCACGATACATCATTCTATCTAATGTGTTATATCGAAGGGAATATGATGATATTCTTCTTTGTTTCCTCAACAAATCGGAGATCCACATTGCCCTTGAAGAAGTCCATCCAAGTGCTTTTGGAGGGAATTTTGGTGGTCAATATTTGGTTCAAAAGTTATTACGCATTGTTATTATTGGAAAAACATGGAACAAGACTTTTTTGCCTTTGTCAAAAAATGCCCTAATTGTCAACAACATAACAATTTGATTCATGCCCTTGCCCAGGAAATTTGAGCTTAAGTTTTTATTTGACCATTTTCTATGTGGGGCTTGGATCGTATTGGTAAATTCTCTCCTCCTTCTCAAGGACGCCTCTTTATCATTCTATCTAATGTGTTATACCAAAGGGCATATGATGGTCTTCTTCTTCGTTGCCTTAACAAATCAAAGATCCACATTGCCCTTGAAGAAGTCCATTCAGGTGCTTTTGGAGGGAATTTTGGTGGTCAATATTTGGTTCAAAAGTTAATACACATTGGTTAGTATTGGAAAAATATGGAACAAGACTCTTTTTCCTTTGTCAAAAAATGCCCTAATTGTCAACAACAATTTGATTCATGCTCTTGCCTAGGAACTTTGAGCTCAATTTTTTATTTGACCATTTTCTAGGTGGGGCTTGGATCTTATTGGTAAATTCTCTCCTCCTTCTCAAGGAAACCCCTTTATCAGATCACAACTATAAATTATTTCAAAAAATGGGTCAAAACAGTTCCACCTTCATCCATGACAACTAAAGTCATTTGTCGCTTTATACTTGATACCATTGTGGCACGATTTGGTATTCCTTTCACTTTAGTTTCAAATAGTGGTACATAATTTAAGAACAAAGAAGTGAAGAAGTTTCTTGAAAATTTTCATATACAACATCTCTTTTCTACACCATATCATCCACAATTAAATGGTCAAGTGGAAGCTTCTAATAAAATAATCGAACGAGTCTTATGAAAAATTATTAATAAACATGGTAAAGATTGGCATACTCAATTTTCCTACGCATTATGGGATTATTGCACAAGCACTCATATGGCTATAAGCACTACTCTGTACAATCTTGTGTATGGTAGCCGATGTCATCATGCCTTTGGAGTCAGAAATTCCTTCATTGCAAATTTCTCTCAATGACATTTTAGATGACCATGCTTGTAGAGAATGAATTCAACAATAGGATATTCGTGACAAACAACATATACACTCTCAAACATCTACAAGCCTATTATAAAATTCTTCAATGAAAATATAATGAAGGTGTTATTCATCATTCATTTAATGTTGGTGATCTGGTACTTTATGAAAATCAACACAATGTGAATGTTGTGCCAAGAGAAAAAGGAAAGCTTAGACGAAATTGGTTAGGACCATATATCATCACAAAAGTCTATGGATTGGGTGCATATAAGCTTTCTATAATGGAAGATACACTTCTCAAAGAAATTATTAATGTTATGCATTTGAGTAGATTTTATGCTTAAATTCATTTCATTTTTTGAATGATATGCTATAAGTTAGAGCATGTAGTTTGGATAGATAAGTCTATTTTCTATTTATGTGCGTTGCTTTGTTCATGACAAACATTTACATGTCTTGAAATTTTAGAGTAATTTTCTTAGCATTCATAATTACTTGTTAGCATACAATTTAGTCGTTTGTGTCTCATGTTAATTAGATCATTATAAGCATTTAATTGTTCAATTAGATCATAGTTGCATCTAGTTCAACATGTGTGCACTAAGTAAAAATGTGGTATTTAATTAAATCAATTTACTAAGTTGTTTAATTAGATCACATCTATCAATTATATATATATCAATTACATTATTGTTGTATTTATTAAATAATCTTTGATTAGATTGTTTAAATTAAAAGATGTGTGTATCTAATTTGCCATATATGTTAATTCACATTAGCTTTTAATTAAGGAAATATTACATGTAATACAAAATCATTAAATAAATACATACACAACAAGTAAAAATGCTCATATATATACATCATAAGGTCCATATACATCCTCATGTCACCACTCTAGCAAAATGTAGTGTATCATGCAAAATCATATCATCAGCCTATAGGTCTATGGTTGTCAGATCCTTCAAGGCCCAATGGTGGTGTCTGACAAGAGACAATAGATCATGAGTAACTCCTAGAGTTACTCCATGCCTATACAACCTTGAGCTCACCTCTAAGCTTTGCATTGTCCTCTCTTGCCTTTATATATTACTGTTGAAGTCAATCTCTCTCGGCTCACACTCTATCTAGCTCTACCTGTAGGACCATTTGAGCATGATCACTAGTGGTAGATTGATCCATCTATCCTCTAGGCTCCTCATATGCACCTCTTATTCATGCTATGGGCTCAAAAATCTCCATATGATTCCCTGTAGTATGTTGTGGCCTATAGTCAACCCGCACAGATTGATGTAGCTCCACATCAAGAATTATCTCTACCATGAATCAACCCATAAAATTGATCCAATATTGAGTGCTAAGCAGAAGAATAAAACACATATAATTAAGTCTATTTTACATCAATGTATGAAATATAAATCAAAATTAAATACATGTATAGTATACTACAAAATCAAAACATATCATATCACTTGGATCACCAACTCACCAATGGAGATCCATGTATGAGACAATTATAGCTATGTGGGGACTTACTCGTGAGGCTAGGGGTAGGGTCTCAACTGATCTTCTCATCTCCTTGTGCTTATATACACTTGGTCTCTCTGGTCTAGTAGGTTGTACTTATGATAGGTGAGGACAAGACCTAGGTCTCTCCTTGAGGGCATCATCAACCTCTTCTTGCTCCTCTAGATCTCCTCTCAATGTTGTTGTCGGTTGATCCTCCTAATAAACATCTGTCAATGCACATTCACCATCCTCCTCTTCCTCCCCCTCATAATCCTCATGATGTCATGGCCATGGACTTGGATTGCCAATAAGATGGTCTGTAGGAAATACATGATCTAGATGTGTAGTGATCCACCACCTAATATATAGGGGTAAACCCACAAAAGTGGTTTACAATTCAAATGAGGAAGGAAAACATGTAAAAAATGACCCCATGCCAAAAATTTTCATTTTGGGGGTTCAAATGAACCAAAAGAGGGTTCGAGTGAACCCATTTAATGCATGTACGAATAAATCAGCCAAAAAAACAAATGGAAAGGTTCCCCTTTATGGAAGGGGGTTTCTTGAATCCCCCCTGGTTGGGCGAACCCCCCTTTCCCTAATTTTTGACCTTGTTCACAAAAAAATCAAAATTTTTACACTTCGAAGCTCGGGTTGAAGATGGAAATGGTAGAGAAAGTCCTAGCTATCAAATATAATTTTAATATGTTTTGGTTTTATTATGTATTTGTTTTTAGTTTTATTAAACATAGGTTTTTCAGAAAATCAAGCTCTTTGTTTACACATGTGGAAAAATAGTAGATTATCAAAAATTGAAAAATATGAGTACACCAGATATTGAAGTCCTTGATCCAAAAAAAAATAAAAATTGAATTTTAATACATACAAAAAGAGTTACGCGTTATACGGTCACGCTATGTCTAAATTGTAATTGGTTTGACACCGAAACTTGATTAAAGAAAAAATATTTAATAAAAAACTATCTAACCAAGTGGAAGCACTAGATATCAAAGTTACAAATCTAAATTTGAAAGAATTAGAATTTCATCCTTCATGGAAAAAAATTTATGTGTTATACGGTGAGCGTCACTTTTTTAAAATGTTGTTTTTTGAAAAAAACTAGTTTTCGAGGGAGATGGAAAAAGAAGTGCAATTTGATTCCAAAATTTTTGAAAAAAATATATTTAGAATCACAGATAAAATGTCACGAAACTCTATTTCGCATCATCTTCAAATTCTTCATGGTTTAGCCACTATAGGTCCCCGAAAGTGAAGATTTAGTTAAAAAAATTTATTTCAGTGTCCAGTTTGGCCAAAAATTGTAAACCACTATTGTGGGATCACCCATAGGATACTTTCTCTAACATCATCTGCTTTAGAAATAATATGTGTGTCTCACTCCTCATCATTGAAATCACTCTAAGAGATGTCCATGATGGTTAAGTGAGATATGCCCTAGGGTCTAGCATTTCTATGAGTCAATTTGAGAGAGGTCAGTCGAAGGATGAGAACTCCCTAAGGGCGACCAAACTATCTAGTCACTCAATCATAGTATAATGATATAACAATATACTCATACTAACCAATGAAAAATTGATCTTGTTGCATCCTAGCAAGCTACTATGGCATGCCTGCCCATGCTTGTAATGTCCTATATGGCCTTTAGATCATGTCTGTTGCATCCAATTGATCAAATGCAACACACCAATATAATAAATCATCGTGCTTCCATGGTATCTTAAATGGGTAAGAATACATTTGAGGATATGTCCATGCTACCTTTATCAAATATCCCATGGGTCGTGTATAAGTGATGTGCTTGAATACCCAAACCTAAAGAAGAGTGCATGTCATTAGGATATGTTCTTGAAAGTGTGCATATTAACTAAGATCATAGTAGAGGTGGGATAAAATTATTCACCCCTAGGAAAACATGCTATTTTGTTCCTCGATAACCCATATAGTGTGTACAAATCCCTCGTGTAGGTGTGTTCCTCATCCATCTAGTGGAATTTCCAACACTATGGCCGTGTTCATGATATGACAAATGATGGGGATCTCTACACCTCCATATAAGATCCATCGTAATTGTATTTAGCCCTTGTCATTATTTGGCATAGGGGGTGATACAATATAGATGGTCAACTAGGATATTGTTTGATGTTCTCCCCTCCTTTTGGGTTATAGTCCTACCCCATATGGGTAACCGTAGAATGTGATACACATCCTCAAGCATCATGGTAATCTTTCCCATTAAAAGACAAAGGTAGAGGTATCCATGTCCCATTGCTCCATGAGTTCCATTAACATCACATCATGATACCTCATGGTAGGAATGACCTATAGATCCAAAGTAAACCAATATCTCTTAGGTGCCTTTGCTTTGCTATTGATATACTTAATGTGGTGTGGTCGCACATAAGTTTGTATAAACAACCCCTCAAGTGATCTCACATGCGTGGTGGTACCTGTCAATCATCAAAAAATTCTTTCATTACTTCATTCATCAATATCAAATCAATCTTAGGTAGCAACTACAAGTCTAAGATAATGATGCAGGAGCATCCGGGTACAAGCATAATCTGCACCAACCCAAAATGTTTCATCTTGAGTTTTGTTTCAATTTTGGCATTTACTCTTTGAATGTAGTTTAACTCATTTTTTACGATCAATTGTGGAGGAAGTTGAAGGACATTTTGTCATGGATTGAAAAACATCTTATATCATTATGAATTTCATATTTCCAGTCTTTAGGCACTATTACATTAGATTATCCAATCTCTGTTTATTTTCCAAGAGGTAATGTCTATCGATTTAGTGCAAAAAGAGCTATATTATTACTTTTAGACATAAAGAGAATTATATAATGCATGAAAAGGGAAGGGCCATAGTGGAAATTGGATGATTCATGTGTGGAAGGAAAAACATACACTTTAATTTAAAAATAGTAAAATAAAAAGTGTAGAAATAAGGAGGGGCGATATGTAGAAGATGATATAAAAAAGTTGTACGCAAATCAATGAAAAGGGGGGAGGGAGATGAGGCCGTGCCCATAATGGGAAATAATTAATTTCTTGCAAGAAAAAAGAGGGATATATAGGGTGACAGATATAGATGAAGAGTGTGGGAAGTATAGGAGTAGGTGCAAGAAGGAGAAGAAGTAAAAGAAAGAAGACAAGGCATGAATGCTAAGTGTCAAGGATAGGAGAAAATATAGTGCCTCATGGAAGAAAGGAGGAGGATTCATGGGTGGGGAATAAGCTACAGGCCACACCATATGTGAGGAGAGATGTTGCATAGCCACAGGGGAATGAGAAGTGGCTGCAACAAGCAATGAAATGAAAATGTTTCCAAGTAAAAAGATAGAATGTTAAGAGGGCACAATGAAGGGGTCAATGCTAATGAGAGAGTGCTAAGGGGTGTAGGAAAAGGAAAATAAAAATTGATGTTGAATGATTAGCTACAGGGAGTCGATTAGCTACAGAGAGTTGACTTTTAGAAGAAGAGAAGGTAGTTGAATGAAACCTGGATATGAGAATCTTGAAACCAACTTGTAAATTGTTGTGAAGTTAAATGGAATAAATTTTAATTGCAAACTTTATTTTAAGAAAAGTTTCATTGAAACAAAGTGTTTTATCAAGTAAATTATGTTTTGAGTGTAAGGATATAGCTTAGACTAAGTCTTCTTTTGTGTCAAAATTGTTTCCACTATTATGTGAGATGTTGAATTGGAATTCAAATGACAAATGAAATTGTGATATTGAATTGTTGCCCGACTCTAAAATACAAGGGGTTGTTGGTTTTGAATTGGGAGTTTTTTTTTGTTGCTTGCATTAGATAATGTGCCTATTTAGGGGCACCATAATTGGACTAGGGCACCCATACAGGTCTAGGGCACCCATACTGGACTAGAGTGCCCTCATGGGACTAGGGTGCCAAGTTTGGTCAAGGGCGCCCTGTTTTTAACAAAATCACCAAAAATAATGCAAATTGAGCTCCTAACAATGTGGAAAGTGAAAACATGACTTACATCTTGTGTTGACACCGCTCATACAATGTTGTCTCTTAGGGACTCTAGTCTCAGTGCGTGATACAATTGTCATTATGAAATTTTCACTCATGGGGATGCTTGGCCTAGCTCAAGATTCTCAAATTGGAAAAGTCAAAATGAATAAAAAAGTAAACAAATTATTACTTATAGTAACAAAACTGGCAATATGTCATATCATTTCCAAGCACGTTTCATTCAAATCATCATAACTTGGGATTGCAAACTTCGATTTCTATATCGTCTATTGCATTGGAATCTTGGTTCTATCCCCATTTTTATAAAATGATTTTTGGTCCTTGGCATTATATTTAAATGACCCTACCAAAGGTATTTTCATCAAAACCCTAATCAATTCGATGTGGAGAGATTGCCACCCTAGTTATACATCCATAAAGTAAGCAGAAACAAGGGGGCATACATCTGCCTTCAGATTCTATTCTCCTTACAATTTTTAGACTTACACATTCATTGTATGTGCAGGATGATTTTGAATTTCTAACAAGTTGGTTTTGTAGGATGTGGTTTCTAATGCAATGATTTATAGGTTACTACATTGGGGGCTTCATTATCTAGTTTGATGAATGTTGGACATCCTCTACAATAACCTTTTGGGTATCCTTTTTCATAGATTATGATTTAATTTTTGATACTTTATTTTGCATATGGCCACTAAAGTGGGGGCTAAATGTAATGTCGTACATTGTGCTCCCTAAAGGTGAAAGAATAATTTCACGCTTTATTTGGGGCTCACTTTAGTGTCCACTTCATTATTACATTTTAGAAAAACTCCCTAGCCTTGACCTTTCCCTTCAACCCAAGAGAACATGTTAGTGCTACCCTAAAAGTGTCTTCTCGATCACATTTCACCATTTCAACCCTAGCAAATGATTTTTTTTTCAATGAGTCCTAATTAAGTAGATCCTAAACTCAAGAATAAAACTTAAAAGTGTGCAAAATAACTAGACTAGGGTGCCACCATCATAGAATTTTCCCTAATAATTTTAATTTTCCATTTTTGTTGGTCTCTAATTTATGAGATGTAAATTTGAATTCACTATTGGCGGTAAATTATCTTGAAAATTAATTTTAAATGAGTCAGCCTACACTTTAATTTTTTTCCTATGTTTCACTATATAAACATGAATTATTATTTGAACAAAAAGGACACTCAATAAGAATTATAACAAAGCTCTGCCAAAATACACATCCAATTTTACAGAATTACAAAGCAAGTTTCAGATTTGATCAAGTTAGTATAATGATTGGAGTTTGATGTCAATTGAAGGACTAGTTGGAATATAGGGTTAGAGATGGCTTTGTCTCCCTTCAAGAACCTAATGAATTGTTTTCAATTTGTCCTCATCTTCAAAATTTCCACCCTCCTCCCCTTTGTTGTGATTTTGTAGGTTCATATATGAAGATAAAAATTTGTAGTGGGAAAGGACAATGAAAACCTGTGTGTTAAAGCTTAAATATTTACAGATCTTGAATCCCACTTTTTAGTCAAGAGTGCCATCATCCTTGACCCTCCAATACAGCTCCAAAATTTTATGATATGTGCATGAACATATTCGCTTCTTAGATCTTCTTTCATTCCATCAACTTTTAGTTTTGTCTGTGCAAATAATTTGTGTTTTTAGATTAGGTTTCATAGCTCATTAGGTCAACAAATTCACATTAAATCAAATCAATTTTCAAAGAAACAAAAGAACCAAGTCTAAGATAGATTGGCTCTCCTTCTAGGCTATTATCCAACCTTGACACCCTTGTTGGCGTGGCTTCTAATGTTGATGTGAAGAAAGATTGATCTGGGGTAATCTATTTGTTAGGTCTAGGATCTCTTTTTCCACTTCACACATTTAACATGTTGGTGGATTAGTTGAAATTATTTGGTTTCAAGATATATGTGGAAGAGAGATGTCAAAACCCACTATGTTCTTTGCCCGATTCATGGAATTCTCTTGTTAGGGTCATTGGGAGTACTTTTGTGATCTTAAAAGTTGATGTTTTGGGTTTTTTCTTTTGAAGGAGATGAGAAAAAGTTTCCATTGGTGTCAAAGAGGCCCTGAATGTTCAAGGAAGACAAAAGGAGAGAAGTAAGAAGAATGAGAAGTGAGACAAATATAAATCCAAGTCCAAGGGGATATCTAAATCTCATAATAATTCCAAAGTCAATTGTTGGAATTGTGATAAGATTGGTCACTTTTGTAAGGATTTCAAATAGGAAAAGAAGAAGACAAAAGATTTTTATTTCAAAATTGAGAAGGAAAATGGTGACATATTCATTGCAACTTTAGCAACACATGTAGTAATGATACATGGTTAATTGATTCGGGTCTATATTTCATATGATATCTAATAGAAATTAGTTTTTTGACTATGATATTTTTGATGGAGGTAAGGTGTAATTGGGTGATGTTCTTATCTAATAATTATTGGCTATGACAATGTAAAATTAATATTTCTAAATGCAAGGATTAAATAATTTAATGATGTGTTGCATATCCTTGGGCTAGCTTATAATATATTATCTATAAGAAAAATAATAGATGTGAGTGTGCAAGTTATCTTTTCTGAAGTAGATTGTATGATGGTCAGATGTATTATGGCGATTACTAAAGGTGGTAGGATTGGGAATTTGTATAAACTTGATGCATTTACAACTGAGTGTAATTACAATTCTATAAATTCTAAAAATATGACTATTTTGTTGGAAAAAATAATATTTTCTTCTTTCTTGGATGGTCATGGATTTTGGGTATTAATGGATGCTCATTTTGTAGAGTTAAAACTAGCTACAAAGAAGACTATGTTATGACACTAGAGACTTGGCCACATTGGAAAGAAAGGTCTTAGAAACTTGAAGAATAAAAACTTTGTTGAGGGTTTGAATGATTGTAATATCGAATTGATTTCTTTAAGCAGCGTATGGAGAACAAAACCACATCCAATTTTACTCAAGTTCTCATAAAATCTAGTTGTGTTTTGGGTCTTATTCATCTTGATGTATTTTCTCTGATTAATGCTCCTTCAAATGCAAAATCCACATATTATGTTTCATTTATTGAAGTTTGTATTAGGAGAACCCAAGAGTGAACAAGGGAATCTAACATGAGAGGTATCAAATATATGCTCACAAGATGTATCATTATGATTTTTAGAGAGTAATTCATATAAGGAATTATATTTAGAGTACTCATAAGATGGATTAGTAGGAAAATATAGAAAGAGTGATACAACAAAATATAGGAAGAGTAATCAAAGAAAAAATATCATGGGGTGAAGAGGCATAAAGATAAATAACATCATACAAAGATATGGGTGACTCACTAAGACACTCAAAGGCATGGACACTAAAATAATAAACATCTAATAATATATAATAGCATGCAAAGGCATATAATCACACATAGATAGTTAGTAATCTAATAGTAAATAAATATGAATGAAATGTATCCATGAAAGCACATACATGTGTACAAACATTATAATACAATCTTCCTAGAATTGCAACACATATATACACACTACGAAATCATACACATTACAAGAAATATTTGGAAATATATCATATGATGAATTGACATAGAAATGCAATCATTTTCTATGGTATTATGAAGAAGAGAAGAATGATTAACATCAAAGTACAAAGAAGGATCCATTATAAGTGTAAATTTAATATGATATTAGAAAAAAATGGGCATATTTAAAAATAAAAGATCAATTTCTAGATATACATGGTGGGAGGATGAGATTGAAAATATATAAAATAATGAGAGTCTAAAACCTAACTAAGTTAGAACAATGAAAATGAAGTCTAAAATATAAAGGCATATAAGTAGGAACATCAAATCCAAAATTGTAATGGAGAAGGAATAAACCACAAGGATGAAACCCTAGGAGGTGTAAGAAAGTTGGGTTAACCATTTTATGTAAGGGAATAAATCACACAAAAAATATCTAGGCTAATTAATTACATAAAAAATCAAGCTGATAAGGTCCACACATACAATAATGAAAATAATACAATGTAGAAATTAGATCTCACACAATGCAAGAGATGTTTGTGGGCTAAGGTGCATGCCCTAATATCCAATATATATATAAATATAATAAACCTTTAAGGTATGATAATTAATATTATATAATATTCCTTATGGAGAAGCCATTCCACACTATATCTCTAATGGATGCCAAACACAATAACCTATTCACCACCTATCCTTACAATGATATTCACCTTCTTTATATAGATCTCATCCTAATAACATAATGGAGAGGTAAATCACTCAAGCCATGTGTAGGTCTCCTAATTACCTAACATAATTTATTAATCAATATAACTAACTTAAGGGATGTGTGCCACATGTCAACATCTCCATCCACGTATACATGTATAATATTATATCCCTAAGTACATAACATGCCATCTTTCCTTGACATATTTCATTCCAAAAAATGAGAAGAAGCAAAATAGCAAGATTGTTGTAAGTCATTACAAACATGACACCATATCATATCATCCAACTATCCGTAGGTGATATTTGTAGTGGTTTTAGCTTGACTATACCTAGATCTCATTCTTTATCCATATTTTATGCCACTTGTTGAATTCCATTTTTCATCATAGTATGTCCTCTTTCTACCATGAATAGTCATTTCTTATATGATGCCAATAATTGTTTTAATTGTTCCTTTAAATCCATGTAGAACCATAGTGACTAGCTTGTGGATTTCATCTATTATCATGCATCCTATAGTGTTTCCTCCATGATTCTTTCCTCTCATAATGATGTGAATGCCTATATAATACACTTGATTTTTTTCTACCTTGACTTTTAGGTTTGGTCTCCATTATGTGTAATATCTTGTAATGTGATTTTTTCCTTCTACACCAAAGCTTCATGATTTTTTTTTCACATTAATGTTTATTTTTCCTAAGGATTCTAATTAAGGATGACCAAAATCAATACCCAAACCTCTATTGTCTCTACTAAATATGATTGTAAATATTTATTAAACCCTTTTCAAGTATTATTTTAAATTATCTGCTCTAATATACCTTATAATGCCATGACCAAATATTTAGGGTGAATATCAATTGACATATTTAAAAAATATTTAATTTAGCTCCATACAAACCCTAATACACATTACTAACAATGACCTTCTTGACTGAATGTTGACTTATAGATTTTTTTTTTGCCTTAATATAACAAACCCTAATACTAAAAATAGGGTTCACCATTGATTACATATTTAAATGTCTACTAGATCTTACAAACCCTAGTTTTCTCATGATTTACATATTAATAAGAATCCACAACTTAAATCTCAGATTTATGTGTTTAAACAAAGTTTGTCAATGACCAAGAATTTATCTTATATTTATACATAAAACCCATAATTCTCATTACATTAAACAAAAAATGTTAAAAACCCAAATCATGAATCAAATCCACAATAGAAGATAAAATACAATTTGTATTATATTAAAAAGTAAATGATATTTATAGAATACTACTACCACAACTATATCCAACTAGAATATAATAAAAATAATAAAAATAAGAACAATGACTAACTAGTCATAATAATAAACTATAACTACTCTACTTAGTTTGCAATAATGCTATAATAACAAGATAAAGCTATAACTACTTGGTTAGGGATCTACAATAACTCACTGCACATCACATAGATGGGATGAAGATGATATGTGCTACCATGAAAGCTCTCATATCACTAGTATGTTCTCCCATGATAAATGTAAGTATGTTGACTTAATTTCACCAATATTGGCCACCGCTAAAGCTCAAATGCGACCTTTGGGTGAGAATCTCTTCTTCACCCAATATAGTTTTCATCCTTTAGCATGTGATATATTAAAGGTTTTTATCCTTTGGTCTCTTGTGAACTCGAGGGATTTTGTCCTTAGATTTGTGTGCTCGAATGCTAGGGTTCATAACAAATTTGTGTTAGTGTTTGGAATATTTTTATAATAATATTTTTTCAAGACTTAGAATCCATAATACCAGTAGAAGGAATGCCAAAACCTATAATAAATGCAAAGATATTGTGACAAGTACATGGTAGAGTGTACCCATACCTAATGAGCCCCATTTCCCCTTAAATTATGCTCAAAATCCACAGCCACATGCATAGGAAGGTATTGGGGAGGTATGGATGAAGATACTTGAAATCCACAACAACTCCCAACAATAATGACATGAATATCTATGACCACAAATTCTAATTACTACATTAATGGAAGTTGGAGTATAATTCTTAGCTCTCATGGTGGGAAATACACATGGAGCCACATCCTCCAACTAAATAATGTTGTTGGTGATACAATACCACAATTGGAGCCACTTGTCAAGAATAAGCATTATGATGCATTGACATGTTAGACAATACATGGGATGAATAGTGAGAAATGGTGGGTGTGATTAAAGTTGGGGAATCAAGGATACCCTATGACTCATGCCACAAGTTAGGGATTATGGTTCAAAAGGGAGGCATGTTGGTGAGAGGAAGTTTGAATATCCAACAAAGTCTTGTGAAAGAGTAGGGTTTGGTAGAGAGGTATGATGGGATGAATGTAAGTATGATAGATCTACATGAGAAAGGAATGAAGGTGGGGGATGGTTGTGATGGATTATTGAATGGGGAAATTGGAAACTTGATGGAAGTATAGAATAAATTGGATTTGAGAGGAAATTCATGCAAAGAAGGGAAACTCTGAAAATTTGATGTTTTACACTCTTAGAAAATTGGCCATGCCTTTATACTTAGAGTTTTTGGGGATCTTAAGGTTCATGGGGGATGAATGGGAAAGGATTGTACACAAATTTTGATAAGGGTAAATGATGGTGATAGGAAATGGGCATTTTGGACCACAACATAGATTATGGAAAAATGGGACATGACAAAACCATCCATATCCAAAGCATAAAAGTTTAAATGCAAAACACATTTATCCAAGGATAATTTTAAATATTCAAAAGTATGAATTCCTTGACTTTCTATTTGACTATCCTTGATGTGCTTTTATTACATTTGTAGTCTTTTGGCTAGTTCCATGTTGATGAAGTTATACTTGCTACTAGGGCTTATAAAAAATAATAAACTTTTCATTTTGAACAAATCCATGAAATTAAATGATTGAATCTTCTTCCTTGGAACTAAAGTGCATGCACATGTGTCCTTCATATTCTATTTATCTTTATCTTTTTCTCCTTCTTTCTTAGTTTCTTGTTCTTCCTCTTCTTTCTCTTCATCTTCTTGTTCTTTATTTTCATGTTCTTGTTTCTCTTCTTTGTCTCTTTATTATTTTTCATCTTCTACTTCTATTTTACTTTTAGTGCCTGTCTGTCTAAGAAATCTTGTTCCAAATCATCCAAAGAAGAAATGTCCTTACACAATGGTGCACACCATTGTTTAGCTTCACTTGTTAAGCCTATCACAAAATTTATGTCCCATGATATACTTTTAACATAAACTGTTATATTTGTACCACCATTCTAATGCATCTCTAGTTCCATTAAAATCAATAGTGCCCATTGAAAATAGGGTCTTAAGAGACATTCTTCAATAGACCACCTTACTACCAAATCTAGTTGACCAAAAAATGACCCAACCATTTTATACTATTGTTAGGCTCAAAACTAAAAACATATACAACCTAGCCATAATGAATTTTCACAATCTTTCCAAAAATGTCAAAATGTCAAAAAAATAATCTAATTTGTGGCTTAGAGAGTGAATTTATGAAAAACATAAAAGTATAATTACTCACTCAAAATTCGAATTTCGGATTATAGTTTCCTTATCTAATCCTACAACCTTAGTAGAAAAATATATGAAAATGTGTAATAGTTTGGAAGATATAGATGAATCTTAAAAAAATAGGGTTCCATCCTCACCTTTACCCAAATTGTAGCTTTGATGCCACTTGATAAGATCCACACGTATAATAATTGCAATAAGATAAAGTAGAAGATAGATTACACACCACAAGAGATGTTCATAGGCCAAGATACCCTAATAGCCAATAAATATAAAAATAGAATAAACTTTTGAGGTAGGGTGACATTGTACAATACTCCTTATGGAGAAGCCACTCCATCATATATCTCTAAGATATCCATCACTTATCCTTATAATGATAATCACCTTCTTATAATATAGACCTCATGCTAATAACATAACAGAGGGGTTAACCATTAATCCATGTAGGCCTCCTAATTACCTAATATAATCAATTGCTCAGTATTTGACTCAAGAAATGTGTGCCACATGTCAACATATCCATCCACTTATATATAATTTATCATATTGTATCGCTAGGTACATAATACAAACTAGATATAATGAGCTAGGATTGATGTTGGAATTAAATGAATTAAATACAATACTTAAATGGATTATAGAGATGGAGAAATGACTGTAAAGATGTTAGGAATAGATTCATTCCTATGCTAGAATTTTAATGCCTAATCAAATGACTAACTTTGAATATGCAAATTGATCGTACTCTATTGTGGTTCATATCCATGCTTGCATAAGTGAATTGGTATGTGCATTTGAACTTGTACTTGCAAGAATAAACTTGCAAAAAATCGATTGCTAGAATCTATTCATGTGTTGATATTCTAATGTCTAATTCATAATAAAGAACTAATAGTGTTTACAAACACCTTTGGGGAATTGATTGAGTAGTGATCTGGGCATTTTCTCCTCGGTTAGATCCCTAGATGGATCAATTCAATGATAATGAACCAAGGATCGAGGATAATAAACAAGCATGCCATATACTTTGGTTGATGATGCAATTAGGACATCACTCTACAATTTTGTCATGGCGCAATGCTATCTTGTGAACACTCCTAGTGATTCCAACATAATTTTAAATGAATGAATCAATGTCTCTAAGTATAATAATGTATCACAAAAATCAATATAAACTTGTGCTAGCTTGGTTTACAATAAGTAGCGGAAGGCTCATCTAGGTTTACATTTGAATTTTGATTTTTAAAAGTTTGAGGTTCAGATTCACAACTATAGAAATGACCTAGGTTAATCTTGTACCCACAAACATGATCTAATGTGATGATTAAAGATCTAAAAATCGAGACCAAAATCAATTTGTAGAAATAAATGATAATGAAATTAGAATAAGAAAATATCATGAACCAAATCTCAATAAAAAATATACTACTTATAAACTTATTATTATATAAAATATACTCTAATTAAAATAAACCCAAAACATAAAAGACAATTTTTAAGATTACAATGCTGAGAATGTACTTAAAAAGACAATTTTTAAGATTACAATGCTGAGAATGTACTTAAAAAGACAATTTTTAAGATTACAATAATATAACATAGTATGCTGAGAATGTACCTTTTTAATGATTAAAATTTAGATAAATAATAGGTATATAATCCAAGATTAGGTGCCCACCAAAGCTTATATTAGAGGAGTTGGTGGGAGGTCCCTATAGAGTGTCCACGTGTCATAAGGAGTTCTATCATATTTAAGAACGCCCCTAAAGTTATATGCAGTACAGTAGTTACCATAAGCTATTTGATTGGTATTGATTCCTCTAATAAAAGTACTAGCAGTATCCAACACTTGTATAAGACATCATTTGTCAGACACATGATAGACTGTTACAAACAGATTGATATTAAATATAAAGGAGAGTTCTATATACAGATAATTTAGTCAATAAGTTCTTAATAATGAAATTATTGAGTCATTTGAATGGGGGATGGGTTTTTTATATGGATAAGTGCAGGAGTAGTCCCAGCAACAACAGCAGCTACAACACAATGAAAGTTACAATGAAAGTTACAGTCAAGGACAAAAACCATAAAAAAGAAAGCTAGGTACGGCACCCAGATAGAATAATGGACAACACAAGGTCGGCCTAGCAGAATAATTAATAACCAGTCACTAACAGCAGTACTAATATTGCCCCACATCCCACAGGCTACAACCCTCCAATCACCTATCAATTGATTGCCAGTTATTGCTATCACTGGTGCATTGACTTGAGTAAGAGTACTACATTCAAAACATTACTATCCAAACCTAATGGTTGGAAGGACCTTTGAATATTTGGGTTTTCTCCATGGACTATAGGATATAGGAAAAGATAAACAAGAAAGGAAAGTCTAAAGGATGTCGTATTCACTTTGAATGTGTGTGTTTTTTCTATAGACTATAGGATATAGGAAAAGATAAACAAGGTAAGTCTAAAGTTAGAAAAGTGCAATAGAAAGTGAAATCAAAATAAAAGATGTACAACAAATATTATATAGATAATAGGACAAAGGATAAGGATTCACGAGATAAATGGAAAAATGATCAAGAAGGATTATAATATACACGCATAAACAAAAGTCCAAAGGATAAGGACACACAAGGAAAACATGATATGAACAACACGAATCATGTTCAAAGTTACTTGTGTCAGCATGTACCACTAAAAACTTATCTTTATGTCATCAACATGCTAATTTAGAACATGAAGATAATATAAAACAAATAGAAAGGAAATAAAGGAAAGAAAAACCACAAATTGTGGCAAGTAACAAGAGAGATGGGTGATAATATCTAACCAATGAATCCATCTCCATAGGGTGTGTTTATAATATACTTTAAAAAATGTATCACCAAAACCAATGCTCCCCATAAGACTATCCATGCTAACATGATGTTTATACCCATGAACAAAGTGTGATTTAGAGATGCCAAATGTGATGTAGGCTAGGAAAGAATCAATTTTGATGTTATATTAAATATTCGTGTTTTCTCCATGGACTATAGGATATAGGACAAGATAAACAAGAAAGGAAAGTCTAAGAGTTAAAAAGTGAAATAGAAAATGCAATCAAAATAAGGGATGCACAACAAACATTATATAGATTTTAGGACAAAGTGTAAGGATACACAAGATAAATGGAAGAATAATTGAGAAGGATTATAATATGCATGCATAAGCAAAAGTCCAAAGGATAAGGACACACAAGGGAAAAATGACATGAACAACACGAACCATGTTCAAAGTTACTTGTGTCAACATGTACCACTAAAAGTATCTTTGTGTCATCAACATGCTAATTAAGAACATGAAGGTAATATAAAATAAATAGAAAGGAAAGAAAGGAAAGAAAATCCACAAATTGTGGCAAGTAACAAGAGAGATAGGTGATAATATCTAACCAATGAATCCATCTCCATAGAGTGTGTTTATAATATACTCTAAAAATGTATCACCAAAACCATTGCTCCTCATAAGACTATCCATTCTCATGTGATGTGTATCCCATGAACAAAGTGTGATTTAGAGATGCCAAATGCGATGTAGGCTAGGAAATAATCAATGTTGATGTTATATTATGTGCTTTCTCTTTTGTCTCATGTGTAACTTCAATGTATGGAGTGATATTATCAACAAAACCAATATGATGACTAACAATAGAAGGATCCTCATCATGCATGTCTATATGATTATCCTCAACTTATATCATCTCTTTATTTATAAAATATTGAAAATGACATTTGAGTTTCATGCATCTATCTATAGAATGTCCATTTATACAATGATAACTATAGAATTGGAGGTAAATCGATAAGATTGTGTTCCAAATATCGTTCCACTACAACATGCATAGGCTCCTCTAATGTAGTGAATTCTCTAAATATCTTTGATTTGATATGGGTCTAATCATCACCATTAGATACATCTTCATTACCCCATTATTTAAATATGAAAATGATATTAATTGATGAACATAAAGGGATGTATTAAATATGTACTGCTATTTAAAAAATAATAAATATTTGTAATTGGTTAAAGTTTACCATTTATCATTACCAACACACCAACTATCAACTAATTGATTGTCAGTTATTTTTTAACTTAAAGACAAAATATATTAAAACAATAACTAGTTATAAAATAGGTCTGCTAATCTAAAAAAAGACTTTCGGTACATTTCGGTACATCAACTTGAGAGAATCAATAAAATACAGACAGATTAGAAATAGAGAATCAACACTCAGATAAAATAATGAGCAGCACAAGGGTGACTGAGTAGCACAAAATAACTAATAACCAATCATTAACAACAATACTCTCGATAAACAGCTCAAGTTGTTTTGAACATTTGGAACAAAGAATGAGGACTGTGGAAGGTTCTATCCAAATGAGGATGGGTTTTAATGCATTTGAGATTTAATATTTTGAGTTTTTTTATGTATCTTACATGCTACATTCTATTTCAATATCACTTTTAATAATCAAACAATTGATAGTAATTTTACTTGTCAGTCTTACCAAAAAGTAGTAAATAGTTGTACGTAGTTAAAATTTATCATTGATCATTAGCTGCGTGTGGTACACACGAACTACCAATTAATTGATTGTCATGTTTTTTCGACATAAAGTCAAACATATAATACAGTAGGTAACTAATTATAAAGAATGTCTGCTAGTCTTAAAAAGACTTCTGACAAAAGAATTCCAGCCAGCACTCAGCGTTCAGATAAAATAATAAAAAAGTAGTAAATAATTGTCCTATTTTTATGAGTTAAAATTTACCATTGACCATTGAAGTGAGTGCAGTCCAACACACCAACTACGGACTAATCAATTGTCATTTTTAAAAACATAAAGACAGAAAATATATTAAAACAATAACAGATTATAAAGTAGGTCTGCCAGTCTCAAATGACTCTAGGAAAATTCACCACCAACAAATTCATCTCCAACAATTATTGCCATGACAAATTCATCTCATGGAAAATTCACCACCAGCAATTCATATCATATTGTTGGCAGTGAATTTTCCACCAGATGAATTGTTGGCGATGAATTGTTGGAGGTGAATTGTTGGTGGTGAATTTGTCTGAAGCAACTCACAATACATCAATTCTAGAATCAAGAAAATCGGGATAAACTGAAAATAGACAATCAACAAGAGAGGAGAAATCGCCAAACTCCATAAACAAGACATAAACACTTGTTCCCTGAAAATTTTAAATGGTTTGAATATCAGAAATAATATTTACAATTAGACCAACAAAAAACCCAATAGTTAAAAAAAACATTATTTTCACTTTGAAATTTGTGTCATCTCTATTGCCTGTTAAATTTTTCTTCTGTTTACCTATAAACTGTAGTTTGCAGTTATTCTTTTGTTTTCGCTTTTAATTTATTTACTGACTGCAGTGTGTAGCTGTCTTTTTATAGACTGTTGTCCTCGGTTGTTACTGTCTTAAATTTTAGTTTATAGCTTTTATTTTTATTTTCTTATTCCTTTTTATTTTTTATTCACTTATGCACTGTAGTTTGCTGCTGTCTTTTTATAGATTCTTGCATTTAGTGGTTACTGCCTTCTATTTAAATTGTTTGTCAGTATGAGTTTGAAAACATATATATGGGGTTTAGGGTGAGATAGATATCTATTTTTATTATTTCTAATATTAAAATTATCTTTTTTATCAATGATATTAGAAGATTATATCAAAGATTTTTATTATTTTTTAAATTATATTTAATTTTAAGTTAATTTTGATTCAGGTAAAAGAGGTTTTTGAAAGGTTTCTAATTTTTTTTAGAGTTACTGACACATAATTATTAGTCTACAACATAGTTGTAAAGAATAAATTTCATAAAAAGTTAAACAATTTCATAATTAGATCTAGTAAGTTGTACATCCTTAATCCATGCGTGAGATACAAATATATGTTCTCGAAGACCTTTCTTCCACCTTTGAACCATGGTCCCAAAAACCTCATCATTGAAAACCATTGAGCTGGGAGAAGGGGGAGGGGAAACTCTCTTTGAGGTCACAACTAGAAACAATGCATGAGGAGAGGAGAGCTAACCCGAAGATAGTGATTGCAGAGTGGAAGTCACAACAACAAGTGGAGGAGGCACACCAAAACCTCTCACCTTACAACGGAAAGAAGCAAAGATTGGAGCTTCAAGAAACATAGGTGGAGGGACCACCACCTCATCTATAGCAAGAGGCTCAAGAGCCTTCGAATCAAAATCATCTTCAACTGTGCATCCATCATAAGATGTTCATGAAGAGCATTATTCCACCAAGAGAAAGATCTCAAGAGCATAAGGTGTAAGAAATCAAATGCCAAATGTCTCATGGAAAAGCATTGGCTAAAATGTAAAGGGATGCCTTTGTAATCCAAGGACTAATTCCAAGAACATGATCAAACACAGTTTGCAAAATAATATTTGCTAGGACGGATTTGGATAAATCCAATTCCACCAGAATAAGAATGCAGGTGGTGTGAGAGAAAATTGTAGTAACATGATCCACTTTGATGAAATGACCCATAGAGTTACCAATGCCTGCATAACAAGATTTGCATAAAAAATGAAGAGATAGATTAGGGAAGTGAATCTAAATGGGTAGCAAGTTGAAATATTTAGTGAATCGAAATGGATAGCAAGTTTTAATATTCAGTGATGGGATTAAAGTAAGGATCCCAAGGCTTCAACAAGAGGGCATGTTCGCACAAATATTATTTTTGTAGGGAATTTGCATCTTTGTATACTACCAAAAAAATGTCGTATCTTGCTCATAAAAAAATTCTTTGATTTTCCGTAGCTATAGACAATACATGGGATGCACTAGGAGGAAATTGTGCTTAAAAAACCTTTTGTAAGTTTTTTTATAACCTTATTAAGATAATGACCTATTTTTCCTGTCTTGATTTTTTCTTGAAACTTTAGTGTCCAAATATTTTTCTTGAAAGTTTTCTTTATGCAAACAATATGCTTCTTAGGATTTATGATCTAAGTGTTTTAATAGAAACTATTTTGACTAGGGGTTATTTATTGAAAGATATTTCCCCTTAATGTTTGTCTTCAATGGTGAATTAATTCGAGCAAGGATGTTAGATTAAAAATGTTACAATATTAAAATTGATATTTTGAAGGATACTATATTTCTTTGATATTTGAATTGTTGAGTCATGATCTCTTGTATTTTTGTTCATAATTGTATTTTTCTTCATGTTTATTGGTGCTTACAGGTACCTACCACTACACTTAATATAAAGGTATTTGAACATGCTCTATTTGCATATGGTGAAATGTTTCTTTTTTTATTTGTTTTAGATATTGATAATGTGTAGTTATAAATATTGAGCTCCCTTATCAAGTATACTTTAAACTTTGAATATGAGACATGATTGATGAGGTATACAAGTTAATACCACTTTCCTTCTTTATTTTTTATTCATCAATGGTTTTTTTGTTGTTGTTACAATTATTAAAATTTTCATATATTAAGTCATTTAATGCAATCTAACTTGAATTGTGCCCTCATGGTTTAAACACCTTAACTACCAATTTATAAACATGAGGGATATATACAACATGAAAATTTAATATTTTTAAACACCCAAATTTAAAAAAAATTGGGTGTTGTTTGTGTCCTCACTACTCACCCTAACACCTTCTCTAACATATTTATGCTCTAGGTGATAGCAGGTATATAAATTTTTATGATATAGTCGAAGGACAAAAGCAAGCTTCAAAGTGAAAGGAAGCAAGGTAAGCAAAAAGAACTTCCTACACCAATTTACTAAGGGGAGATAGTGCAACTTTTTAACAAAACCATTGAACAATTATAGCGTAGAGATGCATACCATAAACACAACTATGCAAATCAACAATAACACCATAACATGATTTTTACATGGGGAAAACCTTTTGGAAAAAACTTTACACTCCAAAAGCATAACCCAATGTATTAATCTAGACAATATGGTTACAATACAGTTTCACAACCAAGCTATTACAAGAGTCTTTAACAATAGGATTTTTGGAGCAATTCCAATAGCTTAATAATACATGTAAATAACTTCACCATACAAATCATTGCACAAGTATCATATTTATAGATTTACAATGCAAATATAAAACTTCTAAAAGTGGATGCCATGGAAAGCCACATGGAAAATTCTAATTTTCTGCATGAATTATAAATTGCACCTTTGCATGTCTAATTCCTCCTTGCATTCCAATCACTTCTCAACACAACTGGATCCCACTTGTCATTTGATTTTTCTATTTCTAACTCTTACAAATGTCATTATCTCTTACATGACATGACACATGCCACAAATTATGCTTCACAGTGCGGTTCATGAAGTGGGATGCCATTTTCCTCCAATTGAGGATGCATGTCATCTTAGTCACTTTCCACGTAGGGTGACACCTCACCATGCCGGTCCCACAAAAATGACATCATTAGATGAGCATAAAGCATAGGATAAAATAAGTAAATAAATAATCAAACCAATGTTAGGATTATAAAGGTTGAAAGACTCTAATTCCAACACAAAGGAGTCTATTGTAGAGTCTCCGGGCATGTTTAAAATTATCTCATAAGGTTCAAAATTATCCTACTTCCTTACTATCAATCAAAGTATAGAAGCTTGAAATGGAATGGAGTTAGATTTTGTGATTGAAACTACCCTTGTAGACATGTATGTACACTATGGAAATTTGAAACTTCAATTAATTTTTTAGTGTTATAAAAAATCATGAAAAAAATTAAAATCTTGGTAAATAAATTTGGTGGAATGCTTGTAACCTCCTAAATATGAGATAACAAGAGTGTACATAGACAAATAAGATGTCTCTTTGAGATGGCATTTTCATGTATATCTTTCTTGGCGAGTAATTCAACACTAGCCAATGCAAAAACGTGTATGTATAGAGGATTCCTCAATAGAAGGATAACATTTATTTTCTCTTGATATGTGTATGGCCAAATCATGAAATAAATTATGAATTTTATAATATTTGGCTAGCCATTTCCTATCATCTTATTATAGTTGAAGTAAACAATTTTTTTTAAGTTGATATAAACTATCTCATGTCATATCCTACTACTTCTCTTGCACAAGGAAAACTCCAATTCAGCCATTACACCTCCACCATAAGCTTGGATTCAAATGACAAAATTATGGAAAACCTTATACTTTTGCATTGAGGAAGGCATTACCAAAATCCTTCCCTTGAGAAAACATAATGTGAAAGGGTATAGAAAAGTTGGGTACCCTGATTTAAGCTTAGTGTGGGTTAGATAACAAGGGATCCTAACAATTGGCACATTCTTATGCCCCCAATAATTGATAACCCTACTTGACCAGATTTTTGACTATCAATAATATAATGACAATTATTATACTCAAATTTTAATGAATCACCTAAGAAAATGTCACTAAAATTCTTGGTGAGAGAGACTTTTTGGTTTTTGCACTAGAGGAGAGAATCAATTATATTGTAATTTGTTGACAATAAGATGATATAATGGTTTTCAAACTCTTTTCATTTAAATATCTTGTAGACATAAAAAATTATTCAACAATGAGATCTTATACCATGATTTTAAAGATTTACTTATCTTTTTAAGAATTCAAAGGAGACTATTAAAATTTGAATTGAAATGACATAATGGTACACCCTCAAATTCTCTAGTTTGAGGGGAAACAATACCTTATTAGGTGTTATATATTCTCACCAAATTCTACTACTCAACTCAAGAAATATTTATAAGACACCCCATTTGCCCATCAATTTTCCCATTTGATTTAAAGTTGGTCCTCTAGATAGAGTTAAGTGCATATGCTCCTCCATTCTCTATAAGAAACATATTTTCACTTGAGTGAACAAAACTTCTTCAAGGATTAAACTAGAAAGTTCACATGTATACATAAAAGATAGAGGATTAAAATGGAATGAAGTTAGATAAATTGAGGTTGAAACTACTTCGGTAGACATGCATGTAAACTATCAGAATTTTGAAACAACCCTTGAGACATGTATGTATAAAATATAGATCATTAGAAGCCCTATCTAATTATAGTATTAAACCACTTCCATTTGAAGTTTTTATAATACTTGTAGCTCATAAATCCATTACAAAATTGAGTTAGAACAAGCATATTGTAAAGTTAAATTTGAATGTCACTTGATGGTGCATTTAACTTAGAATGAGGAAGGATTGTTGAGGTAAAACACAATATATTTTTTTTATTAGAGGAGCTCTACAACAAACTTGCTAATATATGTTTGTAACTCTATAATAATGACAAATATTAAAGTTAAAGTTTTTAGAAATATAAAGGAAAAAAATAGTGCACTCTTAAAATGTAATAAAGTAACATCCTAAAAACTCAATAAGTAGTCAAGAAAAATACACAGGCTAAGTTACTTGTTTAGAATCCTTGTGTGGGATTTCTAGTTGTAATCTAGAATGGTTACTAATAACAATTAAAGAGGAGTTGATACTACTCCTTAAACAAATTGATCTCTTTATGTAGTTGGATTTCTAATATTATAAAATAGTTGTTCTAAGGATGCCTTTAGATACATGATGCCGATTATTAGGTTAATTCTAACGTATGTTGTTGACACTTATGTGGCAATGCAAGGTATACTATGGGTTTAGTATTCTTGTGGTAAACTGAAACACTTAATAGAAATGGGGTGAGATTTTGATAATCTTGAGATGAATTTGTCTTTCCTCTTATGTGTATTAAATTAATGTTGAAATCATATTTGGACGTTAAATGGATTTTGGGCCTCTATGAAATTTAAGGTACGAATCACTTCCTACTTATAACTGAGGTATATTTTTTTTTGTAACATGCAAATGGATGGAAGTTGCATTGTCCAATATGATAGAAGTATCTTGATCTATCTTTTAAGACCACATTATGGCATACAAATTGAATAACTAGGTTGATAGAAGTATCTATATCTAAATTGAAGAGTAAACCTATATAATATTATGACATGTGAATTAAAAAACTAAATGGTTATATTTTTATTGGATTTTGTATTATCCAAGATGGAATACTCTTGCAATTATATTAGAGAAATGGTTCGTTCCCTAAGGAAAATATGTTTAATTTTATTTCTTGGTATGATGGTTATGAGGTTCTATTTGTGATAATCCAAACAGTCACATTGATAAATGAAACTCACACTGTATTGCACTAAATCAAGTAAAAACTTGAATACAAAAAGATAAAAGCATTTTAAGCAACTTCCCATAGCTGCACAACATGAAGCAAAACAACGGAGAAACACAGAGCAATACATTTCTCCTAGACCACAAAAAATATCATTGAACAACTGGTTCACACATTGGTGAAAATGTCTTGTACTATACAATGATCCAAAAACCCAAATTCTAAATATAGCAACCTTTGACAATCTTGAATAACCTATAAGATTCACACAGGTATATAATCAACACAAAAATAATGTGGAGCACAATACTAGATCACATTATGAACTCTTGCACAACACAATTTATTATGTTTATTAACTTTTTTCAAAAGCACTTAGAAACCAAGTACCAGAGATATCATTTTAGCTCTTTACTTCATTCCAACTCATCTTCAGACTCTGCAACAAAAGAATAGATCCATGTACTCACAACACTTCCTCAAGGTCTCAACTACACATGCATAACATGTTTTCCTCTTTTCCACAATTTTCTCAATAGCCTCAACATCTTCATTCCATAGTTGACATCAATGACAACACTAGTTAGTAGACTTCCTATTGACATCAATGACAACACCATCATACTTGCAACAATCTCCCCCTTTGTCACTAATGGAAACAAAAGATGTGAAAAGCCATCAAATACCACACAACAACTTTGAACACTCTCTCCTGATACCTTACATGATTATCTCTCTCCCTTCAGTGCATGAGAAGAGCGTGATAAGATACACTTCATATTGTATAAAATTGATGACTATCAGTGGGTTGAAGCCATAAAGTCAGTCATATTTCAATTCTTTTCAATCAGAGAGTTGTAGCTTCCTTGGGTTGTAGCCCTAAAACAAAGTTGTATAAACAGGGAGTTGTAGATTCCTTAGGTTGTAGCCCTAAATCAAATTTGTAACTTTTATTTACTTGTAAGGCTAGATTAGGACAATAGCTCCTAGCAAAATTTCTCATTGTGGTTTTTCCCTTGTGAGATTTTCCACATAAATTTGGTGTCAACTATGTTCTTGTGTGGATTCTTGTCTTCTTTCTTCTTTTATTAAGTAGATGAATACTTAATTGGTATAACTTAGCATCAACAGTTATGAATTAGGATTGGAATTTGAAATATACTGATTCACCCCCCTCTCAGTATTTTGGTGTGTTCAACCTTCTTTCTCTTTGTTTATTTTATTGGCTGAGGGCCTTGGCTGATTGATACCAAATTTTTAAGGTATTAGGCTCATTCAACATTGGAACTAGAATCAATATCTAGATTCTCAAAATTATTTGTAGTTTGTTGATGATGGGGTGTTGATGGGAATAAAGAAAATTGAGGAAGCTTCCAACTTCAAAAAATCCTTGGATATTTACTTAACTACTTCTGGCTTGTAAAGTAATGAAGAAAAGTCTAATATTTTCTTTTTTAACACTCCAAATTTTATTCAACAAAGAAATGTTAATATTCTTTATTTTCAAATAGGGAATCTTCTTGTTTACTATTTAGGAATTCCTCTTTAACTTCAGGAGTTGTAAACATGTTGCATTGGATAAATATTCTTGAAATACTTAGAACAAGGGTTAATCATTGGACCTTCTTATGGTTGTCCTTTTCTAGAAGATTGAATCTTCTCAAATGAATTTTGCAAGTGCTCCATATTTACATGTTTTTACTCCTTTCAACCCCCAAAAGTTTTCTCAAGGAGTTTGATGCCTTGTCTAGATAGTTCTTATGGGCTAGAAAATTTGATGTCCATGAATGGAGTTTGGTAAGTTGGGATCATATTTGTTAGCCCAAGGAGAATGAGGGGTTGGGTCTCAGGACTTCTAAGTTGAATAGTCAATCCCTTATTGCTAAATTATTTTGGTGATGGTGCACAAACCCTTAGTAGCCATGGACATGAATCCTTAATCATAAATATTTTGGTGGTGTCAAGGACAATGAAATCCCTCAAATGGATATGGGTTGGAGGGGTTCTATGATTTGGAATACAATTAAAAGAGTAGCCTCTCTAATTAAGCAAGTGATTTTTTAGATGGTTAATAGATTAAACAATGATTTTTTGGTCTAATTCCTAGAAAGACAATCCTCCCCTTAGTTCTTCTTTTGTATTCCTTAAGTTTTTCTTGGAGGTGAGATGGGTGAAAGTTGTGGACTTCAAGTGCTCTTCCATTATAGGGAGATTAGTGATTTACTAGTGGTATGAGCCTCAAATTTGGCCAAGTGGAGGACCTTTTGAAGATAGGAACATGCTTGCTTCTATTTTTTCTAATTGTTCGTTCTGCTCCCTAGAGGAGCTTGATATTTTATTTTGGGAATTCATTATAAAAGTTACTTATTATGTGTCTCTTAAATATCAATTACTACAAATTCAAAAAGGTGGGAATCATGTCTGTCATTGGTGGAAAATAATTTGAAATAAATTTAGCTATCTATAATGTAACATGTTTATATGACTCTTATACCAAAACAAATCTTGAATTGGTAGAATATTAGAAAAAAAAATTATAGGGGCCTTGCATTTGTATTCTCTATAATAAAAGTGAAGAATTGACTAGCCATCTTTT
Organism: Sequoia sempervirens; assembly: GCA_007258455.2. Classification (NCBI taxonomy): domain Eukaryota; kingdom Viridiplantae; phylum Streptophyta; class Pinopsida; order Cupressales; family Cupressaceae; genus Sequoia; species Sequoia sempervirens. The sequence continues at coordinate 57,184 of VDFB02212321.1, read as the reverse complement.
TTTCCAGTACCCCTTTTTAGTTGTTTTGTGGAACCTATGGTAGAATATTTGGAATAGAACAACCTAATTTTAACATCCTCCCTTTTTGATTTTTGGGTTTGCATGGGTCTTCCTCATGTTGATGCTTCTTTCCTAGTTGTTGCTTTGGAAATAGGTCTTTCTTTTATCCTTTGGAAGATTTGGTTGGAGAAAAACCAACATACTTTTTAGGGAATCCATGTCTAGTTTTGCAAGCTTGGAATAAAATTATAGGCATGCTAAAATAAAACATTGAATCCAAACTCTATATTGAGACACCTTTATCCTTTTTGGATAGTCGAGTTTCCCATATTTTGGCACTTGTTCCTCTTGATGGGAACATGATTATACTAAGAGGGGGGGTGGTTGTTACAATACAATACAATATTTTACCAATTGAAAACTTGATCAATAAGAATAACATAATTTACTTAGCATCAATAATTATGCACATGAGAAGAACACAATAACACATGATATTTATGTGGAAACCCTTATGGGAGAAAACCACGAAAAAATAATTTAGTTTATTAAACTTCTTTTTACAAATTCTAGAGGCACAAACCCCTCATTCAATTTTTGATCATACCACTAGAGGCACCAACCCCTCATTCAATATGAAGTACTCTTCTAATTTAATTTGCTATGACTTTGATCACCAATCTATAATAATTTTGATTATAAATCTACCAAAATTGATTACAAATATTTGCAAAAGTTTGATCACAAATATCCTATGGTATTTCTCACTCTCTGCTTTATCTAATCTTCTATTATGTTGATCATAAATCTCTCATAAATTTGCCAACAATCCTCTTAATACTTGCTCTTTATTTGTTGGTGTATCTGATATGTTTATCATCTTTTACTCCACAACACACCTTCTCATCAGCCTGCTAGTGTATATCAGATATGTCTTATGATCTTGCACACATACAATTTCTCCATATTGCATAAATTTATTTGTATCTTCACATCTTTCATATCATTCCATACTTCATTATTGATATTTCTTCTATGTTTCTACACTTCCTTACTGATATTTCTTTATATATTTATTATTCTTCTTATATATTTTCCTTCAAATTTGTATATATATCTTTTACAATGATCTTCTTCTCATATTTTATATGAAGATCTATAGATATTTATCTTTTATCCTTACTTCACATTGGATTTTCTCTTATTAAAATCTAAATAATATTTTGTAATCCATTCACTCACTCACTTCTTCCACACAAAATGGTTTTATAACTCCCAAGAGAGTCAATTCCTTAGAGACATCTCTTTTCAAAATATAACTCTTCATTCAAAACAAATCACACCCTTCTCTTTTCCTTAATCGCACCTTTCCTTAAGGCATGTTTATCTTATTTACAATTTTGTCTTATGTGTCTTTTTGTCTTGTTCTATTTTGTCTTATTCTCTTAGCTTTTTACTTTTGTCTTATTCATACCTAACCTAACACTGCCTTTGTAATTTCTTCAAATAATTGTTGCACTTTATGATGAGCTCCCTCTAATAATCACTACATATTAACAAGTCCACTTCCCATAAATCATTAACTTCTATAAATGTGATTAATTAATGTCCTTTCCATTTACAAATATAAGTGTTGCCTATTAAACAAACGCTGCTCTTTCTTAATGAAATTTTCTGCCCATATTATTATTTTAATAACAATTGCTACATATCAATTTATTAATCATTGTTCTCCTTTAACATGATCAATGCTTACTATTTAGTTGTCTTTATTCATGAAGAAATCACTGCTTAATAAAAGTTCTTTATTCCTCCTTAATTCAATGCTTCTTTATAATTATTCTTTTTTAGTATAAAAGTTATAGTCATACCTATTAGATTTGAAGTAATTTGAATTAATAAATAATTAAGTGAAATCACACCCATGGAATTGTCTCTTATTATGTTGAGAGGAGATCCTCTTCTTAGGTGTAAGCTATGGTTCACCTCTTCTTATCATAGTCACTTATCCTAGATCATTAAAGTGCATCAACAATGATATCCAAGTTTTTCTCACATTCATCCTTTTATTAATGCTTTTGCTAACACCACATTCAATATTCATTTTGGAATATAATTCAATCAAAATATTTGCACTATAGTCCACATATTCCACCTTCTCAATGTAATTTAACTTATCACCATAGTTCATTGTACTATTTCTATAAATGACAATCTTCTTGGATGATTTACTTCATTTTTCCTTTGAAATCAATGACTATAATGTGATATTCGCTTTGACAATTACTTATTCATTTTCTTTGGTATTAATGGCAACTTCATACTTTATTTTTCCTTTGAAATCAATGACTATAATGTGATATTCGCTTTGACAATTACTTATTCATTTTCTTTGGTATTAATGGCAACTTCATCTTCACACCTTTGACATCAATGAAAATATTTTGACACCTCTAGGTTCCCTCTTTGGTAGGTCAAGTCATAGAGGGATTCCTTCTAGGAAAGTGGATAGGTCTACAAAGTGGTCACGACCTCCTAGCAACTTTTTGAAAATTAACATGGATGGCTTAGCTTGTGAAAATATTGGTCCTACTAGGATTAGAGAAATTGGTAGAGACTATAATGGTTTTGTTCAATTATTTTTTCTACCTAGATGTGGGGGTGAAAACCAACAATTTAATGGAGGTTTGGGAAATTCTTATGGTTGTGGAAAGGAAATGCATGCTCAGTTAGTTGAAGATTGTGTGTGCATGAATTCTTTGATTTTTTTCTCTTTGCTGAACAAAGAGAACTTGGAAGATGCTTCATGGAAACTATCTCAAGTTATCAAGAAAATTCTTCTAGTTTCTTCTAATTTTTAGATGAAATATTTTGTTCACATTCCTAAAGAATGGAAAAAAGTGGCTAACTATCTAGAAAAATGGGCCTTAGAGGGTAATGATAATTGAAATATTGTTGAAAGGAATGGGTTGAATCGGGACATGTGATCCATCACTTATTTCAACTTATTAAAAATGACTAGATTGATTAGTAGTTGGAGGTTGGGAAGGTGGATGTATGGGTTTGTTGATAGTCTTATCTTACTCTTTTTTGGTTTTGAGTGGTAGTATTGCAAGTACCTACAATGGATTTGTCATGTGTGGATTGTTCTAATGGCTATTTCCATTTGGAAATACTCAAAGTGTATGTTAAAAACTCTCTTGATCAATAAATTTTTTACCGTTCTCCCCCAAAAAATAGTTATACTAAACCAATGATTCTATCACTAATAGATTTCAGAATTGTAACTATGAACATTTGTAGCTAACTATTTATTCTTACATTGTGTATTCCAATAATTTGTTCATCCTCATTTTTGTATTATAATTAAGAGGGGAATTCTTTGTATGTTTTTTTTAGAATTGGGGTAGGTAGGACTCCCTCCGGCTATCTCCCTTGATGAAGTCTTTCAAGCTATCAACCTTAATCTAAGCCAAAAATAACTATGAGCCTTGAAGGGTATATGTATCCCAAAACATGTCTTGGTAGGAAAATGTTTCATTAGGAGGTATTATACAACCTCATCCATGATAAAAAAACCAATTAACATCCATTAGATAGACAAAAAATAATGTCAACATTTCATTCAAAATATCCATACTTGCTATGCCATACTTGCTATAACATACTTGGTAAAATGTCCATACTAAGTTAATAATTTCCATTATTAAAAGTGAAGAAAACCACCTCATAACCATACTAACATCTATGTCATAATAGTATTTGAAGATAATAGATTGAATTTTATTAAGTATAATTAAATATTTTGGAACAACATTTCCTTATCTAAATCATACAACACCATTTCTTCTTATGGGTTTACTAGTCTTTGACTAAACCCTATTTTAATTTTTCTAGACTTGATTGTAAGGGATTGGGAGAAAACAAGTGGCTATCAACATATTGGCCTGTAATGTACTAACTAAAGAATTCAGGTATCAAAAACAAGGTGTTAAGACTAAATTTTAAGTGACGACAAGGTCATCTAAATCCAATTTAATGGTTATAATTGGGTTAACAATTTGATAGCATCGATTGAATGCTTCACACCTATCTAGAAGGGAAGCAACATACTATATGAACTTCTTAGTCAAAAGTTATACATAATAAAATGATAACTTCACATTTGAAACCCTAATAAGATGTAAGGGATGCAAATCAAGTTTAACTAAATTTTATAGCTAGGGATATGTAAGGATGACAAAGGTTAGTTATGGCGTATTTAAATTATGTTTATCACCCCTTATATAATCAAATGAAGAAGTATTCAATATAAATTTAATATATTCTTTAATAAATTTTTAAAAATTAATGTTTTTATTTTCGCAAGACACCCCTATTTCAACATTAAGATTAGGAATAATGTGTGATAGGAGAAGAAGCCTACATGGGGGATGGATAAATGAAGAGATAAGGAAATATATGAGAGGAAAAATTGTAGAAGAAGTCAAACAAGATGGTGGATAAAATATGAGATTAAAAAATTATTGAACAAGAATAACATACAAGGAGCATGGTTTTGGTAACAAATAACAAATTAGTGAGCAAATCAATAGGAATACTAGAAGAAAATTCATCATTAGTAGGAAAAAAAATTCTACCAAAATAAATAATGGATTAGAAGGGGAAGGGATGAATGGAGACATGGTGGGGAACTTCAAAGATGTTGAATTTTAACTAGAAATAACATCTTTTAAAGAGGCACGCAAATAGTATATAAGAGTTTAGAAAGGTGGGAGGAAGATCCAACGAATCCTTAAATCAACTAGAAGACAATGGACACAAGCATTCTAATAAGAGAAAGGAAACAATATTCAAGTAAAGACCATCCCAAAATAGGGAAGTGATTGAAATTTTCCTAGAAATACTTGAAGTTGGAAAACAAAGAAACAATGTTGAAAGTCAAGGCTCTAATCAATAAATTTCAAAGGTTTTGGTAGATCTACAATATATTTGTATTTTTAAAATATTACTATTGTTATGCTTATATTATTGAGTACCTATTGATGAGTCCAGTTTATGACTCAATTTTGATAGAATTTATTATCTATTTGCTATAGTTGTCATAGAATTTGATACTTGGATGCTAGCCTTTTTGTGATATTTCCTCAAAACCATAGACATTGGGCATAAGCTATTTTTGTGACCTTTACATGACATTGACGTGCTATATGAACTATCTATGTTAATTTTACATGTGAATTAATGAATGCTACTTTAAGATAGTTACAAATATGCAATTGTTGTGCATACTAATATTGTTATGTAGATAATTAAAGCCTACAAAATTGAGGAAGATTCTACCAGTTGGTCATTCGCCATGAAGGTCAACAAGGTGATTGTTCAAAGGTCAATGGAGGGAAAACTCTTAGCGAGAGGGAAATTCCTAGTTTAAATTGAAGGATTGCAACCACCTCGTAAATGATCTTAATTGTTTATTGAGCGAATATAGGGGTTGCTTTTGTGCTAGATCTACGTTAAGGAAAACATGCTTGACTAGATTCCACGCATGCATAACTGCCTCTCCAATTTTCATGCTTTCCCTAAAGTGGTGTCCTCCTAATCTGTTGGAATTGACTGCCTTGCTAGGTAGTTAGTTAGTAGTTTTCTTCCTATAAATAAGACTCAAATGCTCCTTCTCAGGAGGTTGATTGATCTAATGATGTACTTGCATTCTTAGTTTTCAAATAATATAGTTAAGTTGCTCCATTGTACTTTTGTTTTCCAATGAATAAAATGAAGTTATAAGTTCATGCATCTGATTTTACATTTGTCTTAAGGGATACTGATCCAAGAGGGGGATACTCATCCAAGGGGGCCCACTTGGTGAGCATTCCATCCTTTAGCTTAGTCGTTAGTTTCTGTTCAATAGTTAGTTAAGAATCTAGCATAGTCTGTTCCTGCAACCACTAGAATTCCATTATGTGACTATTCTTGTAGCCAAAGAAGACAAAGTAGTTTGTTGTTTGCTTGCTTAAATTTTCATTTTTGTCATGCATTTAAGCTCAGTATAGTTATTGGTTGATACTCAACACTCATGTTATTTCTTTCCAAGCTATTTACTTTCACCATTATGTATTTCTTAGTTGTAGAATGAGGATGACTACTTTGGATTCCTAGTGGGCATACTGTGTTGACCCTTTTCAAGCCTACGTCCTTGGGTTGACAAGTTAAATGCACCTTCATGATGATTGAGATAGCTATTCAAATTAGATGTCCAATCTCTGAATCACAGTTGTATGGTCTTAGTTGTTAGATTATTGTAGGAGGCCAACATTTTTGGCACCATTGTCGGGGATGGTGTCAAACTAGGGAGATATTTGGAGTCATTGATAGTTTTTCTTGTTGTAGTATTTCTGAAAGTTTGTTCTTAGTATACCCCTTCATTTAGGAAAGTAATGATCCACCATTCTTTTTCCAATTCTTTGTGTGAGCCGACTGATAGTGAGTTGATACCGTATGCATAGAGGAAGGAGGAGAGATGCCCATGGGATATTCCTTCCTAATGACCCTGATCCATTCCAGCTAGATGAGCATTTGAATCTACCAAGAGAAGAAGAAGTACACCCATTTGCTGATGCATTGCCTAATTTGAGCAGTTCTGAAACCTCTTATAAAGATCAAAATCAGATTGAGAATCCCTTTGCTTTGGAACTACATCAGGTAGGCATAGGTGATGCAAATAGAAATAGACCTAACCAACTAGCTTTTCCTTTCTCCACTTTGCATCAGAATGAAGTTAACAACCTCAAAAATATCCCTGCTTTAGTCCTTCCTAATTTTTATGGACTTTCTACAGGAGTTATGACTATACCACTGATTCCCATAGGCTTAAGCTATTCCCTACCACCTTGAAAGAGGTTGCATTGAGATGGTTCATGAGCCTAGGAAGAAATATTGTGGAGACTTGGGAGGACATGAAGATAAAGTTCCTTGAAAAGTACAAGGAATATTGCAGGAGTAGTGATATGATGGGGGATGACATATTTAGGATGTAACAAAAGGAAGATGAGAGTCTGGAGGATTACATTGCAAAGTTTTTGTTTTGTCTATAGAAATATCCACACCATACACTTAATGAAGAATCACAAAATTTGCTTTTCCTAAGAGGAATCAATGACAGTTGCACTGATGCCTTGGACCTAATGGGTGGAGATATCACCCAAGTCCCTTGGGAGGATATCAAGAAGATATTCCATAACTACTCTAGGGAAGCTTCAAAGAAAGGGAGAGCTTACCAATCCTCTATAGGTAAGTCATCTACCAGTGGAGTTTTAAGAATGAAGATTACTCACTTGTTGGAAGACTTCAAACAAGACATCATAAAAAATCTACCTACTCAGCTGGATACACTTCAAGACAAGAAGAAAGAAGAGGAGGCAGAGGCCATGTTGGCAGAGTATTGCCCCCATTGCAGACAAAAGAAGAAGGATTGCATATACAAGATGGTAGCTAATATTGAAAGTAAGCAAATTCCACCCAAGTTCAAGCCAATCCAGGGTGAAGATGACCAAGTTTACTACATTGCACATAGGAGGCCATGAGCTCCAAGACAAGGTATGCCACCAAATCCACTATCTTTTGTCGGGCCTTATTTTAATTCTTATGCATCAAGTAACCAATAGCAACCCCCATATCCATCCAATTATGGAGGATATCCACCATAACCTTGGAGTAACCCTTCAAATTCCTAGTCTAATCACCAAAACTCTCCACCTCAGTGGCAACAACCTCAGGGCAATTAGCAACAGTTTCAAAGAAATTGGAAGCAAACATCTCAATGGAGAGGACAACAATAGCCAAACTAGACAACCAGTGATATGCAACCACCTTCTCAACCCCAACAACCTGCTATAATTCCTCCTCTTGCTAGTTCAAGTTCAAAAACACCCAAACCTACTTAGCTACCAACTCATCCCACACCTAACCCAAATAACAAACCACAACAGTAGCTGGTATACTCTACTGATCCAAATCAATTCCCTATATATGTTGTGAGTGTAAGTGACATCCAATTGCATTCAAGAACTACCTTTCCAACTCCCTCGACACCCATTATCACTGAGCTTCTTGTGGAAGAAGAAAAGCATCTAAATGACCCCATTCAACCAAATGCACTTAGAAATATTGAACCAGTCCCAATTAAGCAAATTGAACAAAAATCACCATTTCCTCAGAGGTTAGAAATTGCTAAACAAAAATAAGAGAAGGAAGAAACAACCTTTAACATTCTAGACCAATTGAAGCATGTATGTGTCAAGATCCCTCTATTTCAATCCATTAAAGATGTTCCAATATATGGTAAGGAAATTAAGGAAGCATGCCTTAAGAAGCCAATCAGGAAGAAGAAAGACCCCACTATGGTTCATGTCATGGGACAACTGGCTGAAATCATGCTTGGGAAAGTGACTATTCCCAAATATAATGACCTAGGGAGTCCTGTGGTAGGAGTTGTCATAAATGGGATCTAAATAAAAAATGCTCTGATTGATTTGGGAGCAACAATAAATGTAATGACCAAGGATATCTTGCAACAACTAAATGTTGCAACCATGAGACCTACTCCTACTGTCCTGCAGCTTGCTGATAGTTCAATTGTTAAACCTGATGGTATAGTAGAGGACCTTGTGTTAACTCTAGACTCATGGGAGTACCCAATAGATTTAATGATTATTTCTCCTAAAGCCACACTCGGTGGGCACCCTATCATCCTCGGAAGACCATGGTTAGCAACAACATATGCATATATTGGATGCAGAACAATATACATGACCATTTTTGATGGAAAGAGCACCAAAAAGCTTGTTCTCTAACCTCCTACTCATCCATCCCATGATATGGATAATTCTATATGGCCACACATTGGTGAAGAGGCTGAGGAAGTTAATTTTGTGGCACAACTTATGATGTTAGGCATAAGCTCTTTCATGAAGCTTCAAGAGGAAGATGAAGTATTGTCTAACATAATTCAAAATCATTGTGAAGTAGAGAAAGCATCATCCTCTCATTCTGTTGATCCAATAACGACACTTCTGCCCACTCTTCCTGCAGCAGAACTTCCTGCAACATGTATCTCTCATGCATTGCTACCACATGAACTCAAGGTACCCAACATTAGTGAAGAAACTATGGTAGAGATCACTACACAAGTGCAAGTGTCCGAAGAAAAATATCTAAACATTAACAACAAATTAAGTGAAGAACAATAGTTGTCATTGACAAACTTACTGAAGACCCACCAACATGCATTTGCATGGGACTATCATGATATGAAGGGATTGGAACCTAAGCTTTGTACTCATAGAATATACATCAAAGATGATTGTACAACAGTGAGGCAGCCACAAAGAAGAATTAACCTTGAATTAAGAGAAATTGTAAAAGGGGAACTAAAAAAATTGCTAGATGTAGGATTTATCTATCCCATCTCAGATAGCCAATGGGTGTCTCCATTGGTGATTGTACCCAAAAAGGGAGGGAAGTGGTGAGTTTGTGTTGATTACATGGAACTCAATGCTGCCACCAAAAAGGACCATTTTCCTCTACCTTTCATAGATCAAGTTCTAGATTCACTTGTAGGAAAGCAATACTTTTCTTTTCTAGATGGATTTAGTGGCTATAACCAGATCCAAATTGCACTTGAGGACCAAGAGAAGACCACCTTTTCCTATCCATGGGGGACTTATGCCTACTTATTCCTTCCATTTGGCTTATGCAATGCACCTGCAACTTTTCAGAGGGCAGTCATTAACATATTTTTAGATATTTCTCATGATTGCATGAAAATTTATATGGATGATTTTACCACCTATGGTGCTGATTTCAATGAAGCATTGGAGAATCCCAGGAGAGTCCTACAGAGATGTGAAGATCACAATCTATCTCTAAATAGTGAAAAGTGCTTCATGATGATGTAGGAAGGTGTAGTCCTTGGCCACTACATCTCTCACAAAGGAATTCATGTAGATCCTACAAAGATTGAGATGATCACAAATTTTCCTACACTTGCAAAACAAAAATATATTAAGAGTTTCTTGGGCCATATAGGCTACTATAGGCATTTCATCAAGGATTTTAGCAAAATAGTAGCACCATTGTATACTCTTCTCACTAAAGATGTTGAGTTTCAGTGGACTAAAGATTGTAACAAGGAATTTTATGATTTGAAGGAAACTTTGACTCATGCTCTTGTACTCAAAGGGCCCAATTGGGAGCTTCCTTTCCACATCCATATAGATGGATTAGACTATGCCATAGGAGAAGTATTGGGGCAGAAAGAATGATCTATTGAAAATGTTATTTATTTTGTCACCAAAAACTTGCAAGGAGCTGAATTCAATTATATAGTGATAGAAAGGGAAATGCTGACAGTAATTTATGCCCTCAATAATTTAGGCACTCCATAATAGGCTATCAAATATTTGTGCACATGGTTCATGCAACCATTAGGTATCTCATGAATAAACCCCTAATATCAAGTAGGTTAGCAAGGTGGTTGTTGTTGATGCAAGAGTTTGACATAACCATTGTAGATAAGCCAGGGAAGGCCAATGTTGTTGTAGACTTTATTTCAAGGCTGACTACAATAGAGGATAACCAAGTCATTGATGACTCTTTACCTGATGAACATCTATTCTCCATCAGTGTACATACACCCTGGTATGCTGATATAGCTAACTATCTGGTCACATGAATAGTTCCTCCTCACTTCTCTCCAAAAGAGAGAAGGGTGCTTAATGAAAAATCCTTTCCTTTTTCATGGATTGCAAGATGTTTGTTTTACACTGGACCAGACCATGTCATGAGGAGATGTGTGAGGGAAGATGAGACATATGATATTTTGCATGCATGCCACAATGAACCATGTGGAGGATATTTTGTAGCCAAAAGGACAATAATGAAGATTTTGAGTATAGGATATTATTGGCCAACACTCCACAAGGATACATGGAGATATACAAGAAAGTGTGATAGATGCCAAAGGATGGGCAGGCTAACCAATTTTGGTGAGATGCCTCTTTACCCTCAGGTAGTAATCACTCCATTTGACAAGTGAATATTGGACTTTGTAGGACCCATTGATCCTCCATCAAATGGTAAGTCCTATATCTTAGTATGCATTGATTATGTAATCAAGTGGGTAGAAGTTAAGGCCATGAAGCATGCAAGAGATAATAAGGTTGTTGAATTTCTTTATGAGGATATTTTCACATGATATGGGGTTCCAAGAGAGATAGTGACTGATCAAGGGGCTCAATTCACCTCAACTCTTATTACAACACTGGTCAATGAGTACAACATAAGGCATATGAAGTCTACTCCTTATCACCCTTAGGACAATGGCTAAGCTGAGGTGACTAACAAGGAAATTGAAGCAATTCTGACCAAAACAGTGGTTGTTCATAGGAAGGATTGGGCAAACAAGCTACCAAAAGCTATCTTGGCCTCTAGGACAACTTGGAAAATGACCATAGGCTTCACTCCTTTTGAGTTGTTGTGTGGAAAGACAACTATGATGCCCATTGAATTTGAGCATAAGACTCTTTAGACTGCAATAGACTTGGGGGTGGATATCTTTGTGGCACAAAGGGACAAAATCATGCAGCTCAATGCTTTAGATGAAATGAGGAAGGAAACCTTGCATCACATAGAGGTAGTGCATAATCAAAGAATAAAGTGGCACGATAAATTTATCAAGGATAATAAATTCTAGCCAGGTGACTAGGCACTGCTCTATGACTCAAGGTATCAGGATAATGGACGAAAATTGTAGACAAGGTGGCTAGGACCATATGAGGTTGTTGAAGTCTTCCCCAATGGTGTTGTTCAACTCACTACTATTGACCTAGTCAAATTTAAGTTGCTTGTCAATGGTCATTGCCTCAGGTTGTATCACAAGCCATTTTCCAAGGAGGAATTCCTGTAACAATTCACTCAGCATGCAACACCCAAAATTATTGCAGTCAAAGGAAGCGGACATAGTGTCCATCCTTCTGGATAATTAAGGTATGTCAATTTTCATAACAAAGACTTCCACTTTTGTGGGAGTCCACTTCTTCATTCATTCACCCATATGTACATCCATATCCACCTTTCTCTCTCTTCCATCACGTTGCCATCACTTCACTTCATTCCGCCACATTTCCATTAATTTATCAACTAAAATTTTGAAAGGTGATTGGTACTTTCTCCATAATCTTTGTAACAGATCTTCCAAGAATTTAGGTACATGCACATCAAATTGTTATCTCTTAATTGTCTTTTAGTACATTCAATTAATTGTTGTAAATTATTGTAGATGTTCTCCATAACATGTAATTATTCCTTGCCCTGTCAAATCATTATAACTATTGCACATGTGAGGAAACATACTCAAATTTAGATTGGGGGAAGTGTGCATACCCTGTCCACATGTCAGTCCATGTGGGCTCATGTCAGCAAAGTTTAAATTGAGCTAATTTGAATTCTTGTGCATACCATGTCCATGTGTCAGTCCATGTTGGCTCACGTCATCAAATTTTAAATTGAGCTAATTTGAATTTTGAGTGAGATGATGTTTCACTTGTGTGAGATGACATCCACCATCACCATTTTTTTCTTGATCATAACCTTCATTTATTACTCCTTTATTCACTTTTATTGCTCTTGTCATAATCCTAAGTCACCAAAGAAAGCATAATTCACTCGACATTGGCGTTGGAAGTTTAGTAGCATTGCAGGAACGAGAAATTGGGCTTTTAGACGAGGATTGTAAGAAGAGAAACCTTGTAGAGTAATTATTTAATTGAAGACAACTGAATAATGGGAGGTGGGTTAATTCAAAATGAACCCACGGTTCATGACGTATTACTATAGGACACACCTTGCTAGACTAAGTTTAGAAATTGCAAGTGGTTAGATTATTTCTTGAAGCTTAATGGTTTTGATGAAGATGTTGCATTTGAATTTTCCCAAACATTGTCTAAAGGAAAGGCCACGGTAAAAGGGTTGGAAGTAATGGCTATTGAAGAAAGGATTGTAGAAGTTATAGGGTTGCTTGTTGACGGTGAAAATTACCTTGCTTCTAGAGATGCTAGGTCATCTAGGGCTGAATTTACATAACTTGGTGACCCCCCATTGTGTGTGGACGAGCAAGGTGTGAAGAGAACCTCTCTACCTGAGCCATGGAAGCAGGTAGTTGTTTATGATGTGAAGTACATTATCTGTGATGTTCATTAGTCAAACCTGCATTTTGTGCACTTCAAACTCTTGAATCATATGAGGCATGGGAGGTGAATGAACGTGCCAAACATGCTATATCACCTTCTCTCAATCATGGCGGCTGAGACCCAAAAAGGTAGGGATAATTCTATTTCCCACCATTGTCTGATCAAATTACTAGTAGAAAAATCTTTGCATGATGTGTTTGAAATGACTTGGAAATAATTCTTAAAAATTGATCAAATTAGACTAGAGCATTTGCGACCTAGGATTTTGCCTCAACCGCGTAGGGCTAGTAGGAGATTGAGCACAGTGGAAGCTACTCCTGGAGCCTGAACTTCTGGCGTAGGCCCTAGTGTAAACCCTCCTATAGCTAAAGAAACCATATAGATTAGTTCTTCTGAGGTAGAGCATTTAAATAGAGAAATTTCCTCTTTAGATTTTGATGATGACGTTCTTCTTGGCATCCTAATTCAAACTAGGGCATATAAGAAAGAGGAATAAATAAGGGTAAAGCTAAAAAGCAAATTGCAAGAGAGGAAGTGCCAAGCTCTAGGAAACAAAAGGCTGACACTATTCTTCCTATAGCCAAAGAAGAACATGAGATCCCTCCTAGAAAATCAAGACCAGTTAGGCCAGCCTTTGGTGTGTCTTCGCAGGGAAGCCCTAGGACTAGAGAAACATCACAAGAGGACATGTAGAGGCCCCAATGGGGCAGGTGAATGTTGAGGAAAAGGATATATTTGATGAAGCAACAAATGTAACATTGGTAAACCTTGCTACCATTGTTGAACAAGTTGAAAGTCAAGAGTCTGAGGAAAATCAGGAGCTCCTGCAACAAGAGCAGAAGCAAGAGTTCTTACAACAAGGGAAAGAGCAAGAGCCAAAGTAGGAGTCTTTGTAGCTAGAACTGGGAGAACACTTAACACCCCTGTAGCCAAAATTGGCTAAGCAATCAAAATCCCTACAACCAATGCTACATGAAGAGCAAGCATCAGTGCTAGGAATTTTTTGGTAGGAATACATAGGCCCTCTAATTTTTTAGTGCACATGGTAGCAATGAACTTATGGAGAGAAATAAAAAGGAGAGAAGAGGAATGGAAAGAGGAGAAACATAGGCTGAAGAAGGAAATTCAAAAGAGAGATGAAGAGATTGAATATAAGAATGCAAAAATTGCTGCTTTAAAGGAAAAAGTGGACAATATGGCAGCCTTAGTACCTTAGATATTAGAGCGTAGGAATCCTCCAAGGGTCTATGCTTTGTATTTGAAGGAGAAGCACATTTCTTTTAAACTAGTAAGGATTATCTCAAGTTTGAATCCTTCCATTGAGACTCTTGAATTTTTCAATGCTCATCGGATTGCTCCTCCTGAAATGAAGAATTTGTTGTGTGAACTCTATTTGCATAATTATGTTGTGACCCAAGACCATGATTGGAATCCATTTTTTTATGTTGGGGATGTCCAATTAAGGGCATTCTTGTCTTGGATACATAATAAGATTAGTTGGGGACAACAGTTCGGGACTTATAGGCAAATAGAATTCAACTCCCCTAGCCATCAGGGCTGAAATTAGAAATCCAGGGGATATTTTCAATGATTGGCATATAATTATTTATAGAACAAGCTATGGTAGCAGGATCTTTCTTAAGAGAGAAGTAGTTTATAAATAATATGATAAAATAGAAAAAACCGCAAGGGAAGCCATAATGAGAAATTTGTCACAAAGATGGAACAGTCTAACTGATGAATTAAAACAATCTAAGCCTCACTCTCTATAGAACTATGCTGCAACATGTAAGAGAGTCGATAGATATATACAGATTGGAAGGACAAAGGAGTAATTATGGCTCCCATTAACTTTTTAGCCACCTATCCTATTATGTCCTGTGCCAAATTTTAGGTATTATGAGTATGATATAGCTGCAAAGAGACAAAGATGGAGCAGATTGGACAAACAACAAGGGTTCTATTGGGACCCTAATTCACATACTGCAAGAATTGATGTAGGGCAGTTGGAAATTGCAAACTTCAGGGCATTAACAAAGTAAAAAAACAACCCTTCTTCTATTGGAGAACCAACAAAGTCTTAGGTTGGGGGGAGTGATGAGTCCAGTTTAAGACTCAATTTTGATAGAATTTATTATCTATTTGTTGTAGTTGTCATAGACTTTGATACTTGGATGCTGACCTTTTTATGATATTTCCTCAAAACCATAGACATTGGGACCTTTAAATGACATTGACATACTATTTGAACTATCTATGTTAATTTTACATGTGAATTAATGAATGCTACTTTAAGATAGTTATAGATATGCAATTGTTGTGCATACTAATATTTTTATGTAGATAATAAAGCCTACAAAATTGAGGAAGATTTTGCGAGCTGGTCATTTTCCATGAAGGTCAACAAGGTGATTGTTCAAAGGTCAATGGAGGGAAGACTCTTAGAGAGAGGGAAATTCCTAGTTTAAATCAAAGGATTGCAACCACTTCGTAAATGATCTTAATTGTTTGTTGAGTGAATATAGGAGTTACTTTTGTGCTAGATTTGTGTTAAGGAAAACATGCTTGACCAGATTCCACGCATGCATAACTGCCTCTCCACTTTTGATGCTTTCCCTAAAGTGGCATCCTCCTAATCTATTGGAGTTGACTGCCTTGCTAGGTAGTTAGTTAGTAGTTTTTCTTCCTATAAATAAGACTCAAATGATCCTTCTCAGGAGGTTGATTGATTTGATGATGTACTTGCATTCTTAGTTTTCAAATAATATAGTTATGCTATTCGATTGTACTTTTGTTTTATAATGAATAAAATGAAGTTATAAGTTTGTGCATCTGAGTTTACATTTGTCTTAAGGGATACTCATCCAAGGGGGCCCACTTGGTGAGCATTCCATCCTTTAGCTTAGTCATTACTTTTTGTTCAGTAGTTAGTTAAGAATCTAGCATAGTTTGTTCCTGCAACCACTACAATTCCATTTTGTGACTGTTCCTATAGCCAAAGTAGACAAAGTAATTTCCTATTTGCTTGCTCATATTTTCATTTCCATCATGCATTTCAGCTCAGTATAGTTATTGGTTGATGCTCACCACTCATGTTATTTCTTTCCAAGCAATTTATTTTCGGCATTATGTCTTTCTTAGCTGTAAAATGAGGATGGCTACTTTGGATTCATAGTGCACATATTGTGTTGACCCATTTCAAGTCTACATCCCTAGGTTGAAAAGTTAAATGAACCTTCATGATGATTGAGATAGCTATTCAGATTAGATGTCCACTCTCTGAATCACAGCTGTAAGGGCTTAGTTGTTAGATCATTGTAGAAGGCCAACACCTATAATAAATTTTTGTTTTTTTTCTCTAATTCTCAAGTAGTTTCAATACATCATATATAGTGAACGTTAAGAAGCTTGGTTTATTAATATCATTTTTATTTGCTTAAAAATCTAAGGTTTAAACATATACATCTTTCATTGCAGTCCATAAGAGCTCCATTTTATGAAAGAAATCAAAATTTTACTTTATATAAATTACATGCTTTTGTATTTCATATTTATGTTGAAAAAAATATCATATCTTTGAATGACCAATTTTTAATCACTTATCTAACTTGTTGGGATCTTTTCAATCCCTAAAAATTTGCTTGACGACAATGTTCCCAAGGAGTTCAGTTGATTGGACTTTTGACAATGTCATCTTCCATCTTCCACATTTCTTGAAATGAACATCAATCAAGATTTGGTGATCACCCTTATCATTCAACTTCTACTTAATAATGAGCATTGTCTTGACTATTATTGCTTATTCAAAATCTTGGAATGCAAATGATGAAGATGAGTAGATAAATTGATGGTCGAGATTTTTTAGCCACCAAACTGTCAATAAGAGTCATCTATACACAGGCATCTGTTATTCAATCAAATTTTCTATATATGATGGTGAGTTAAGAGAAGTAATTGTCTGGACATTGTCAATCACCATCTTAGGAGCCTGAGAAGCTTGGAGATCTGTGATCATGAATGGAAAAGACTGCAACCAACATCTAATTGGTTTTCTATTGGAATATGAATTGTAGAGGCATGGCTAGGATTAGATGAGTTGGTCTAAATTAAATGGTGAATGTTGTAGCATTTGAGATTAGATTCTTCTACTAAAACATGTAATTAACGATGATATGGAATGTATGGAGGTGCTCAGTCTTGGGATCATTATAAGATCAGATTTATTTAGATGAGTATTTGATTATGTATGCTTGTAAATCATGTGTATGATATGGTTTTGTACGTCTTTCTTTAGGAGTTCATCTGGTTGAGTATTTCAATGGTTTAATCTAGTTAAACTGAGTTAGATTTTTAAGAGTGCTTTTTAGTAGTGCTATTATAATTTTATTGAAATTAGAAGAAGAGTTTTAGGGGATTGGTATCATTTAGTAGTGTTATCATAATTTTATTGAAATTAGAAGAGTTTAAGGATTAAAATTTTAACATTATTTCTTAAATAAATTATTATAAATTTTTTATTTGTTTATTAGATTGTTGTGTGTTTTAAGTCTTGTTTTTTTATTTGGAATTTTTTTCATTGAAAATCCATGTTTTGGTACTGCATCACTTCTATTAAAGCAAACATAGTTCTTGTAAGAATGTGTTTCACTAAGTCAATATCTATTAGTAACTCAATTTGCATGTGTTTGTAACTCATAGTTATACTTGTGGGATTTGTTTGACCTATAATCGATAATGCCTCCTAGAAGAGCACCTAATAGATGAAGATACAATGGTGATGTGGAAGGATGGTTAGAAAAATTTATAGACATGGTATTTTTGCAAGTTAGACTATACAATAGTGACACCAAGGATGCAACATGAAGAGGTGGTAGTGAACAATTGGAAGTTGAAGAAAAAAGGATGGACACAATATTGGTAGACCCCTTCTTCCTCCTACAATTAATTCTTCTAAACCCACAATAGGATCCTAACATTGCTTCTCTGGGACATTTATTTCCATGCCTCCTCCTTTGTCATATCAATCTAAAATTAAATCCACTATCCCTCCTCCATCTTCCATATCCATTTTGGACCAGTATATCCTAAATTCAATATTTTCACATCCCTCATCATTCCTATCTATTTTGGGTCCCTATGTCCCAAAAACCATTCTCCCTAATCTTACCAGTTGATTTGTGCCAATCCCCAATGAAAACAAATGAATGCACACATTCATGATCCATTTCCAACTCAATATATTATTGCCTCTTTCCATACACTATCCAAACAATCCATTCTCATGAACCCCTTCCATTTCCATTAGAGGCAATTCATATGTAAAGTAAAAAATACATAAAACCAAGAATCCACAAAAATCAAAGGATCATCATGTCCCCTCAAAATGACATAAAAAAAGAGAGTCTAGAAAAAAATCATCTGAAATCCCTCTCAATCTCATAAGCCACAAAGATCCACTAAGAAAAAAGAAAAAGAAAATACCATGTGGATCCCAAAGAAAAAAGAAGAAAAAAATCTAAACATAAAACCCAAAATGGTATCCAAAATTTCCCCTCCAAAATCTTCCTCCATTTCTAACCACCTCCCATCTAAATATCTTCCATATCATAATCCCATCTTGGTTCCTTATGTCCCAAAATCAACTATCTTATGTCCTCCACCATTCCATAATTCTATCAAAAATCCTCATCCATCACGATGCGTGTAAATGTCAGTCATACTTCTCGTTAATCCCATGGTTCTTTTCAGTGTTCCATGGGGTTTCAGGGACAGGTATAGGGGGATGGTAGGGGATGCATTTTGGAGATGCAGGGATGGGGAGTCTAAGTTTGGGGGTGGCAAAGGGATGATGGTGGGGGGCGGCGGCAAGGTGTTGAAATACATATAGTACTTGAAAAAATAGTTATAAAAAGATGTATAAGTATAAGAATTATACATATTGGAGACAACTAGGATTCCCCTAGATGTCTTGAGGACACCCCAACATCCTTGAAGACCTAGTAACATCTTGGAGAAAGTGACACTAGTGGTGGGATGGTGGTGTTGGTGGTGGGCTAGTGGGGGGACATCCCCCCCAAGTCCCCAAGTTTCCAAGATGTCCCCATCTAGGAAACATAGGATTTTTTTTTGGGGGGACGCATCCCTGTGGAACACTAGTTCTTTTCCACCCCTCCATCTCAACTTCCTTTTATTATCCTATCCATTATTTCACTTATCTCCCCCATCAAATCTATTTAATCCATGTATTTTCATAATCTACTTTCCACCATCCCCACTCCAAAGGAACCTTTTGGAAATCACATTGTCTAAACAAGGTTCTACCAACATCATATGTTCATCCTCCATGGGCTCCCCTCACCTTGGTATAGAAACAAGATGCTTGAGTCCTTCCTCCACATTCACTATCCTGACAATCCACTTATCTCTTATCCAACTCCTTTCCTTTCACCCTTATCCACCTTCATCCATTTTATTCAAAAAATCAAGAAAGTGAAAATAGAAAAATAAAAAAAAAATGGTAAAGATAAATAATCTATCCAATAATGAAAACATGGAAAATAGACTACTTGCACTCCTGCACTTGTGGGATTCATCCATCCCCATCCTACCTACCTCCTCCCTCCCATCTCCTTATCAATTTCCAAAATGTATCTACCCATTGTATTCCATTCTTCCCAGTCCCTCTATCCTCCTTTCAATTTTGATAAAAATAGGGGAAAAAATTCCAAGTATGATATGGAAAATGAAAACCTTACTTTATCTATAGTCCATTCATTTTTCATATCCTCCATCCATAAATATTTTACTACTTTCAACCATCAAACTACCCCTCAAGTCAATACATTCAAATCCAAATGCATACGTTGAAATATGAACAATATAAAAATTTATACTTGAGATAAAATCACCAAGTTATGTCATGCATACACGAAAGTATATCATTGGAACTAACCTATTGAAATAACAAGAAAATATTCCAATTTGAAATTGGATATCTTACTATATAATCCCTACATGGAAAATGATAAATGTTAGATGGAAAAAAGTTAAAGGTTGTTTAAAAGGAGATTTTGGTTGCATATCCCCCTACAAAATTGATTTTTAACATAAAATTTAATGTTAGTTTAGTCATAAAATGATAGAAATTAATTTTAAACTAAGAAAAGTGAATACAATTATTTATGGTAGAACCGTCAAAACATAGGAAAAATCTACTAAAATGTGTTGAAGTTGCAAAGATTTGTAAGAAAGTGTGTTAGGCCTACAATTATTTAAATTAGGAGGCAAATGGATAGCATAGTGGCTTGTAAAATTGGTCCCTTGTCAAAAAATTGTGTTAGTTGTATATAAATCATAAAAATATGGGTTAAAATGGTTGGGAGTGAATATGCTGAAATAGGTAGCGTGTATGCCCAAAAAAGTAGCACACATGTCAAAATAGTTAGATTATATATTGAAATAAGTTTTTCATAAGCCAAAATATGTAACACATATGTCAAAACACAATGTGCAAATGCCAAATTGAAACCTATAACTAGAAAACGGCTAAACACACAAGAAAAAGATTAGAAATATGGAAGTGGGTCCCATTGAGCATGCTAGAGATGTGTACATAAAAAAGTGAATATAAAAGAGTAACTTAAACTAATTTAACCAACTCAATTTAAAACCAAATGCAACACTCATAGGAATAAGAATATAAAACATAGGAAAGCATGCAATTAAACATTTACCATGTCTTCTTGTTGCACTGATATGTAATGGATGTCCCTATTAAAGAGATAATTGATTGATGTTTTTATATTTCTAAGTGATCAAAATGATAACATAACATTGCACTCAAATATTGGATAAAAATGGTAAGGGGATATCTCAATTTATAGAGTTTGGGATCAAGGGATAGAGGGCCAAAATTGAAATTAAAAATCAAGGGCTCAAATTAGTTGATACCCTTAGGGGGATAAGGAGGAGACAAGTGTCATAATTTGGTTGGTAAGGATGGAGTCTTCCAAGATTTTTGGAAATTTGAGGATGAAAAATATGCTTGGGAAAGTGGATGATGGGGATTAAATAGAGTACTTTGAAGTAGCTTGGAAAACATTAAAAATTGGATTTTTGGAGTCTTCCCATGCCTCAAGTACTTGGGGTGAATTTTTAATTAGGATTTTGGAAGAAAGGAATATTTTTTCTATGCCTCAAATTACTTTGATTTATGATAATTTGTACAAGTTGTGACAAGTGGATCCTCATGGGGAAATGGTCACATAAAGCCTTGATTAATCATTGATTAGACATGTGCAAACAATTAAGGATGAGATTGGGTGATTAATTCAATGGCTAAGAAAAAGTAGAAAAAATAGTCAATAAAATAAAATATTTTTTTCATGGGGTATAATACGTTCTAAATAAATAAATATTTTATTTATTTATCAAAGGTTAAACCATAGAAGAAGGAGAAATTAATTGATTTTAGATGAGGACTAACATTTGAAGAATAGAAGAATCATTAAATAAACAATTAAAACATTAATAATAAACTAACAATTAGATAATTGATCAAATGTAAATGATCAATAATAGAAAAAATAATTATAAATAACGATGTGTCAATTTTAGGTATATGTAGGAGCTACTAGTAGATTTTGTAGGGGAGGTAGATTGAAACAATTGTTGACCATTTAAATGAGCACTTGAAGGGTATAAATAATAATTAGACCCTTCCAAAAATTAAAATAAGGGAACTTGAACACCTCTTTTACAATCACACCTTGTAAATCTTTTTTAGCAAGTTTAGAGGTTTATTATTGATTTCTTTAGACTATTTGTGCTTGGTTTAGTTAGTTTTGTTGTGGTGGTGGTGGGATGAACACTCCTTCAATAATGAAAGGATATCATCCTTTGACAAGCTTTATGTTAGCTTCTCTTTGAATATCCTATCTAAGGTCCTTTTCTTAATTTAGTATATTATTGACTTGATAAATTTGACCTTTAGTATCTATAGGAAAGGTTGCCCATTTGTCTTGTTCCATGTCTAACCATTTGATGTTAGCCTATAAAACTAAAGGAATGTTGCATTAGATCATCATAAATGTATTTTATAATTATATTTTTTTGAAAACTTGTGAAAGGACTACCAATATGATGAGATAGAATCACTAGTAGAGTCAACAAAAAAATATTTGTGAATGGATTTTCTTTGTAAAATTTCACAATTATTGTAGTTTAAATCCTTCCTTAAGATATAGAGGTTGTCTTTATTAAATGTCAAAATTTCAAAAGAAAACATAGTTATACAATTTACAAATGACTTTTGGGGTTTTTGTGAATAATTGGAATTAAAATGTGTCGCACAATTATTTTATAAATGGGAGGAAAAGTTTGACAAATTAGTGTTGAGATAGGGTTTTGAGAATGATAAAGCATGTAGATTCAACAAATGAATAACATTACTTCAAATGAATTAAAAGCATCAAAAATTAGAATCATGCAATCCTTAGCTTCTCAAGAAGAATTCTCCAAAGAATTTTTCGGATCTCCTAATCTATTCAAAGGGATTTAGAAGAAACACTAGGAGTTCCTTTAGTGGATTAGAGCCAAACCAACACACAAACTTAATATACCAAAAAATACATATTAAGAAGAAAATAGAAAAAATATTTATTTTCTTCAAATATAAAATATTTTGTAGATTTGGTTGAAAGAAGAAAATTCATTACTTGCGAATTCTTCCTTTTTGACTCAATGGGCTAAATTATAGAAAGATTGTATTTTGAAAAAGTAAAAGAAAACATATTTGCTACTTATTATTTCTTTATTGTATTTTTTTATAAAGTTTTACTTCTCCTACAACTTTCATAGCTAAATATAATTAATTACTTAATTATATTAAATTAATTAGAAACATCTAATTGATTGTTTAATTAATTAGCTAGTTATTTATTAGTTAGGTGCTTTTATTTTCTTTAAAAAAAAATCTAAAATAAATTGTTTACTTTTAGATTAAATTAGTGAACTTACATGATTAATTGATTATTAATGATTTATTTTATTATATCAAGTTAAAAGGAATAACCTTTTCTACTTGAAGAATTAGTTATTTAATTATTATTTCTTAGTAAAATTAGAACTAGTGCATTCAAAATAGTTGAAAAAAGGATCAAAATAACAATTGCATTCATTTAGTTAGATTAGATTTATTCTTTTCATATCAAAAATATAAAACAATTAAAATATTTTAAGTTGTCCACTTTAATATTAAGGACCATATTTGAATTAATCATCTATGTTTCTTAAACTATGATCAAATTTGTAGATAAAATTATTAGGAGGATTAGGAGAGGATCCATGTTCTCCTCGAACTATTATTCTTGAATAGGCTACACTCCTAAAAAAATTCTAGCTAGAAAATTCCCATCCGAAAGCATTAGAAAAAAGTAATTCCCTTGAAACTTTTGAATGAGAAAATGTCCTCTTAGAAGCTTTAATAGAAGTAAAACAACAATGACTAAACAACATTTCATTAAATATTCTAACATTCTACTCCAACAAATACTCCATGCATCGCATTTATCCATATTCCAAGAGTCCCTTAGCTTGTTCTAATAGAGCATATTTTACATATCATCCACTTGTTGCTTCCCTAAGAAGGAAATCTAGAAAATATACCACCATTATATAAAATTTTGCCACATTTGTATAAGTGAGTGAATATTTTAAATTCAACCAATGTGAACTAGCATGTGTGTTTTATTTTATTGTATACAATAAATATCTAGATATCAATAATTCATTTGTTGTCATGATGGATAATTTTATGATATGTTCGATGATTCTCATTGATATGAAATGTTTGGCTTTGAATTCTATTGGTTTAGTTACACAAGTATGAAATTGATCTTCATGAGTGCAATCAAAACCGATGCCTAAAACCAAAACTAAAATTGGAATTTGCATATCTAATTTGGCTATATCTATCTATTTTAAACTTGTTTATCTCTGTATATATTATGCAACTAATAAAAATTGAGGATTGATGAGAAACATATTTTGGAATTTTTTCAATTATGAGAGTCATGTTATTCTCAATCAAACCCCTAGATGGGTTAATTCAACAATGGTGAAAAAAGGTTGATAACAATAGGAAAATATGCAATATGCTCCTATATGATGATGCAATGCTAATGCAATCCCTTTTATCCTTTTGGAATCAAATTCTATATGTGCTCAATGGATTTCTAGATGATTCTTTTGAATTAGAGTTATTTTGTAAGTATATCACACTAGCATGTAATTTATAATAATTCATTTTATATGGTTTATAATAGCTAGAGGAAAGGGAGAGAATGTAGGGATTAATTTAAAATTTTGGAGTTCAAATCCATAGGCCTACACAAGAATGATTGGATCGATTCCACACCTATAGACTTGAACCAAGGTATTAAATGAAGCATTTAGGGATCATGAATTATTTTTTGGGATGAGTTATGATGGGATTGGGGTTGGATAGTTATTATTTTCAAACCTTAATGTGAAATAAACCATCATATGCACTAGTTGAAGTATAAGGGAGAACCTATTTTTCATGGGCCTAACACCCAAGGGAAAAGGGAATATGTATAAATTTTTTACCATTACAAATATGTCATAAAACTACATGCAATGTAAAGCTTTTTTTTATAAATAGTTTACCACTACTTATATATATTGTTAAACCAACAAGTATGGTTACTTTGTCCCTAGGAAATGAGGAGAATATAATTATAAATTAAAAAAATAAATTCTAATCTAAAAATACAAAAGTTGGGTTTTATCTAAAGAAACTAGATATGTTATTGAAATGTCAAGGAAGAGTGTCCCTGGTGAAGGAAAACTTGTTGATTGTCCGAAACACTGAGAGGGGGGGGGAGGTGACTCAGTATTCTATTAAACCATTCAACTGCAAACCACCCAATTATTAAAGTACATATGATTGCAAACCAAAATGAAGATATTGAAATGAACATCACACCACAAAACACATCAGCACCAAATTTTTACATGGAAAAACCATGGTGAGGATTAGATCACAATATAATATATTTGGATATAGAATATTATAGGGCTCACTAACATGACTCATTGTCCTTATAAGGCTCACAATGAGAATACAAAATGAAATTGATAACCACCAAGATACAAAAATACATGGCTCACTGCCAAGAATATGAACTGATGGAATGCACCTTCTATGTGTTGTGTTTAGTTCCAATGAGGCTTTGAATGTAAAGTACTACTTTGCATAGCAGTCACATAACAATTCTACTATGATCCTTGTCTCCTTTCACAATACACTGCTCGCAATTGATAAATCATTTAAGCTTGCACATTCTCAATATCCTTCATCTCATTCACAACCTTTTCCATACTCACACACACATCCATGCATATCTTTCAACTCCAAGAAGGTCTCATTTATATACAAATATATTTCATACATCAATTAGGTCAACCTAATTAGATGTAAAGCAAACCAATCAAATAGCTCTTGTCGGCACCATATAAGATTTAAAACATTTTTATCCATGTGGTGCAACATATCAAGTCGACGTAGATTTGTAAGGGATCCAACTAGCATCTACAAAGTATAATTATTCTTCTTAATATATGTCATTTATTGGGTTGTCCACGAATAGGACCTAATCACAAAAACTCTAAACCATCACACACTTCTCAAGGTAAACACCTTCCGGATCCAATATCACTTCAGTTTCTCATCACATTAACATTAGAGAGATCACCAATAGAACCTCAGCATCAGAATTTTCTTCCTAAGAAAATGTGGAGTCTCCCACACTAGTATACGGAATAGAGAAACAACTATAATTTACAAAGTTAAACTCTATCATTGATAACTTTTTGTATGCAACACAAAACTTCTCAAAATCCTAGATATAGTTGTTTGAATGATTCATAATAATAAGAGTAAGAGAGTAGAGTCATATCTCTTCTTGCAGTGAATTCCAGACTCAAAAACCAACATATTGGATCATTAGTAAAGAACACTTCTGGTGTAGATCAGCTTCCGGTATACCAAATATGTTTCCACAATGTTGACATCAATGACAACACTTAAACAGAAAAAACATCCTATATACACTTCATGCTCATATTGCAAGGCTCTCATATTTCCAACAATCTCTCCCTTTGGCATTAATGGCAACATGCATATTAATAAGAACATTTTTATCCCAATATAAGACAACTGAATACTCCCCCTTTCAAGGTTAATTCTTCTCCTTGTAAAATTATTCTTAATAAAAAATGTATTCCCTCTATCTATCTATCTCTCCCCCTTTTAAATCAATGGAAAAGGTCATGGAGAGGTTTGGTATAATTCTTCAAATATGTATGTACGCCAAAAAAATTGATCAAACATGATAAAAAAAAGTATTAACCTGAAGAAGAAGAAGCTTTGAGATTCTTAAAGGTACCTTCCTATGTAGCTTTTCCTTCTTCCCATGATCCTTTTTCACTTGTAAGAGTCTTGTGTAGTAGTTCAAGCTTAGTCAAAGAATCTATACCTTCTTTCAAAGTGTTGGGAATAAGATTAGTTGTTAATAGATTACCAACACTATCAAGGGCATTGGATACATGAATATATCCGAGTTTTACCATATCTGTGAGTGCCACAAACTTCTTAATTACTTATGTTCTTTGATCCTATAGAGAAAATAATTTTTCCTATAGATGCACAATGTAGGACCATCTCTGATTATCCCTATCCTCTGCCAAACTGTACATATCTACTTGAGTGCTCATTCGAATTTCACTCTTCCTTATTTCATCTCTTACATTTAGTGTCTCATTGGACCAACTCAAGCAGGAAGATAACATCTCTTGAGATTCTTTCTCACAATCTTGTACTTTCTTCAATTCCTTCACAACTTTGCGATGTGCATTTGCACAGTTCTTTCTAATATCTTCTAAATTTTTTTTGTAGGCCTATTTTCAGTGTGAACTTCTAGTCCGAAGATGTATGCTTTTAGAGAGTTAATTATACTCCTGAGATTTCTACAATTGATATAGATGAATTGAAGCTAGCACTAGGGATCACTTTCTACAACTCTTTTAATGCTTCTTGAATATTTGTGCTTTCATGCTCATGTTGAGCTCTCTCTAATTCACTTCCTTCTGTGATTTCTTGTTTGATAACAACATCTTTTCTCTTCTTTCCATTTTGGTTGCACTATTGGAGGCTTCAGTCATAGAAACTTCTTCTACATTAGGGTTCTTAGGGATTTCTAGAAGCACTCTTGCATAATGATCAGTCTCTACCTCAATCACTTCATAATCCACTTTTGAAATCCACACAAGTTTGGATTAAACTAAGAAAAATCTGTAGAAACCAAGAAATTAATATTTCTGGAGTACTTTTCAATCACATTTTTTGGAATTCTTGTTCTTTTATTCATTTTCATCTGAAATGTTCCAAAGAATGCTACAAGAGCAGTTTCTTGAGCATTCAAACCACCAATATTTTTCATGAAATTCATAATCTGATGAGCTATTGGTTCTGTCTTTTTCCATTCTATCCTTCCAATTACTAGTAACTCTTTCATAAAGTAAAAGAGTAAACAAACTGTTAAGGTACCATACTAGAATGTGCTTTTCTTGTTTTTCTTAATTTCTTTTAAGTTCTTCAATAGATGCAACCAAAGTATCTCACAAAGGTCATACCGTACCATTCCTAACCATATCAAGTGTAGTGTAAATGACAACAATAGAAACTGTGTGGTCATTGCTTGGTATGCAAATTCTATGTCCAATAATCATTACAACATACCAAATAATTGGATCTTCAATTGTTCTCAAAGAAAGTTTTTTACCTTCAAGGGTCACACCAATCATCTCAATTATCTCTTGATCCTTTATAGTATTTCATCTAGGAACAGGTCCAAAGAAACAAAAACTAGTCACATTTCTTATAGCTTCTTTGGTTATCAAGTGTGTTTCATCAATCCAAATAGATTCATCATGAATCCTGCTTAAAACCATTTGAATGTATTTCCTATCAAATTCAAACAATGGGAATTTCTACCATTCATCCAACTTCTTTTCAACTAAGATTTTATATGCATCAAAATTTTCTTCCAACTCACTCTTCCACAAAAAATTTAATCGAACCGGTGATATTTCCTCAATTTTACCATAAACATATGCATAAATGTCTTCAGTAGGTAATACTCTAGAAGTAATACTAGAAAATGCACCAACAGATTCTCCTGACAAGTTTTTCAGAGAATATTTCCTTAATTTGATTTACAATTTATCTAAAATATTCACTACCTTTGAATTATCCATGTCATAAAATTGAAAGATTGTTCAAGTAGAATACCTCTATAATTATCAATGAAGAATAGAGTTAGATGTTCAACTTCTGAGGCACGCTTCAAATCCACTTCAAATTCCTCTTCCTTTCTCACCAAATTCTAAAACTTTGTTGTATGGAATTGCTCTAGTTTCTTCAGGCTTCCTTTGCATGCTTCTCCTTTTTCATGAATGAATTTTGTTGAATACATTTTCCTTAACAATTCTGAACTTATTTCTTTCATTCCAAATGCTTCTACAATAAATGCTTCAAATTGCAAGTAGATCACCTTAGAATTTGTGTACACTTCCATCCTTTCAAATTCTAAAAACTTCATTCTTCACACATGTGTCTACAAATTCCTTTCACATAAATCTTGAATTCAAAGCCTTATTAAATGCACTTCTGTCGTGATATGACATCATATATCGATGATGGGTTTATTAATTTTTATTATTACTGCTCCCCCTTAGGCATTGCCTAACTTAGAATTTGATAGGCTTATCTGCACCAGAGGGCGGCACAAATAAAACTGACGACTCTTATTTAACTTGCTTCAATTCTCCTTCCTTTCTCCAAATTCTTTTCATTTCCTTACATCTTTTGGATCTATGATCAGTTCATGTCTCTTTTCTAGATAGTTATTTTTCATCCTTCTATTTTTGCAGTCTCTAGAAAAATGTTCTAGATTGCTGCAGTCATGACAAACAACATTCTTCCATCTAGGTTTTCTTTTATTTATTCTATATTCACACTGATTAGCCTTGTGTCCAAATAAGTTGTAGTGATAACATAAGCCATTGAATGAATAAAATTCCTTGTTCAAATTTTGACTTCTACAATTCGTAACCTTGTGTCCAATCTTCTTACATTCAAAGCATTGACTGGAGAATGATAAAGTATCATTCATTCTACTTTTGCAGTATTTTTCCCTATGTCCAAATTTATTGAAAAATTAGCAGACACCATTAGAAGATAAATACCTTTGAGCATTAGGTTGTTTGATAGGAATCCTTCTAGTATTGCTTCTTAGATCCTTGAATTCTCCACCATTGCACTGAGTCTTCATGTTAGAGGATTTATTCACCTTTTAACTTTTTCCTTCTTCGAACCCTTAACCACTTTTATCCATAGCAAGTCTCTGAGAAATAATCAACTCATCAAGCATTATAGTGCTTTCCTTGAATTTATCCTCGTGTCTTTTTTCTTTTTCCAGATCTGATTTCAAAATTTCCACTTCTTGCTCAAGCTTTGTACATTCATCCATCTTCCTCCAAATTTTAGTTTTCTTACAGTCTTCAATTCTTTTCTTTTCTTCCAATTGTTCTAGTAGTCTAGAGATATCATCATATGCCCTTTTTAATTGATCACTAACTTCTCCATATCTTTCCCTTAGATTTTTAATACACTCATTTGTTTCTTTTATCTTAATCTTCATATCTTCCTTTTCTTTTGTATGCTTAGTAGAGATTTCCTCCAGAGGAATAAGAAATCTTTTATCGTCCATATATTAAAAATTTGAGACCTTCCTCAAGTTGTTAGAATTATTCAAAGGAACCAAGCTTTGATACCAATTATTGATTATTTAGAATACTGAGAGGGGGGGTGAATCAATATTTTATTAAACTATTCAACTACAAACCACCCAATTATTAAAGCACATATGACTGCAAACTAGAATGAAGACATTGAAATGAACATCACACCACAAAACACATCAACACCATATTTTTACATGGAAAACCAAAAATGGGAAAAAACACGGTGAGGATTAGCTCACAATATAATATATCCAAACATAGAATATTGTAGGGCTCACTGCTAGGACTCACTATCCTTAGAAGGCTCACAACCATAATACAAAATGAAATAACTAATTGCCAAGATACAAAAAGATATGGCTCACTGCCAAGAATATGAACTGATGGATGCACCTTCTATGTGTTGTGTTCAATTCCAATGAGGCTCTGAATGTGAAGTACTACTCTGAATAGTAATCACATAACAATTATGCTCTAATCCTTGTCTCCTTTCACAATACACTGCTCGCAACTGATAAATCATTTAAGCTCGCGCATTCTCAATATCCTTCATCTCATTCACATCATTTTCCATACTCATACACACATCCATGCATATATTTCAAATCCAAGAGATCCTATATAGATACAAGTATATTTCATACATCAATTAGGTCAACCTAATTAGATGTAAAGTAAACCAATCAAAATAGTTCTTGTTGGCACCATATAAGATTTAAATTTTTTTTATCCATGTGGTGTAACATATCAAGTTGATATATATTTGGAAGGGATCTAACTAACATCTTCAAAGTATAATTATTCTTCTTAATACATGTCATATTTTGGGTCAGCCATGAATAGGACCTAATCACAAAAACTCCAAACCATCACACACTTCTCAAGGTAAACACCTTTCGAGTCCAATATCATTTCAATTTCTCATCACATTAACATTAGAGAGATCACCAAAAGAACCTCAACATTAGAATGTTCTTCCTAAGAAAATGTGGAGTCTCCACACCAATATACAAAACAAAGAAACAACTGTAATGTATAGAGTTAAACTCTGTCATTGATAACTTTCTATATGCAACACAAAACTTCTAAAAATCTTGGATATAGCTATCTGAATGAGTCATAATAATGAGATTAAGAGAGTAGAGTCATATCTCTTCTCATGGTGAATTGTAGACTCAAAAACCAACATACTGGATCATTAGTAAAGAACACTTCCGGTGTAGATCAACTTTCGGTATACCAAATATGTTTCCCACAATGTTGACATCAATGACAACACTGGAATAGACTAAACATCCTATATACACTTCATGCTCATGTTGCAAGGCTCCCATATTTCCAACAAAACTAAGGTGTAAAAAGACTTCCTACACTAATCTAAAATAAGATATGAACATATATAATATAAAAAAAATTGTAAGAAAGAAACATCACAAAAAAATAATTCACCATAACATAATAATGTTGTAATGACACAACTTGCATAATATAAGAATATAATAGTATTTATATGTTGCAAATACTTGATAATAATATGTCACTTCAAGGAGGGAAACCTGTTAGAATCCAAGATCACTTGCATGCAAATGAATACCTATCACATGCAAAAGACATGCAGAACCAAAGAAGATGTTCTAAAACCTCTCAAAAAAATGCATTAAGAGAATCTATTATTACAAAGTGATCAATCCTTATGAAGGAGATCAAGAAACCCTAAAAGGGAAACCCTAAATGAAACCCTAGTGTGCACACTTAATAATTAATAATTAATTATTAATGTGCCTAAGTTTAGCTTAAGTAATAAAGAGGAATAAGTGACTTAATTAATTAATCAATGTGATGTAATTAATTAAGCATAATAACTTATTACTCTAACACCCCCCCTTAAGATGAACTTAGGAAGAAGGTAAAACACTAGAATAATATGCATGAAAGAAAAGATGGGTCCTGACAACTAGGCCTGATCAGGTACCCATTTACAAATGCAAGAATGAGTAAGAGAAGGAAAAACCCAGTGGGACAAAACCCCCCTTACAATGAGATAACATGCTGCAAAGAAGCACTGGAAGAACTCTATAGAGTAACACTAGAACTTGATATAGGCAAGCAAGGAAATATTCTTGTGTATACTACTGAAACCGGATGAGTCACTGATTGACTCAAGGAATCATGATAAAGCAACAGAAAACCCGATGCCACAGAACACTCGAAAACTCCAAACGGGAACAACTCTGGAATCTATGAAGCAGCAAGCAATTATTGAAAGATGTATTACTGAAAACGAAGTGCAAAGATGCAAGATGCACTCTCCCAACTGCCAAAAACATCCAAGTAATCACCACACAACCCATCGGGCCAAATCTAGACTAACTGATAAAATTGGGATAGATACAAAAAAAGTGCATGGACAGCAATCTAGAGCTCCTCAATAGCTTTTCAACGCTTCAAACGAGGCAAAAAATGGAGATCGTGGCAAAAAGTTATGAGCTCGGAAGCATAAAAAGTACATCTGACTTCAAACAGCAATAAATGCAGGAAAACAGTAAAATACTAAAAAATAAATAGCACTACTAGAAAGTGCTCAGAACCAGCTTTCCGGCAATATCTCGTTTTCCCGATTTTGATATCGTATGCCCAAGTTATGACCAAAAGAAACTGCTCTTTTAGGGCAAACTAGGGTTAGGAGGGGCATAGAGGGGCCGGCCGTAAGGATGACGTCAGAAAAACATG
The DNA here is from genome assembly GCA_007258455.2 of Sequoia sempervirens. Lineage (NCBI taxonomy): Eukaryota > Viridiplantae > Streptophyta > Pinopsida > Cupressales > Cupressaceae > Sequoia > Sequoia sempervirens. The sequence continues at coordinate 24,320 of VDFB02212321.1, read as the reverse complement.
AGCAAAAATTTGACGGCCATCTGGCCGTCGCCGAAAATAGTCCCCCTGCAAAAAGAAAAATTTTTGGCCCCTGGTCCTGTGGGCGACCAGGGGCTGGCGGGCTGCAGGGTTTTTGGGGGGGCGAAGCCCCTGGTTCTTCATACGACCGTCGACGGAGCTGAAGGGCCCGGCGGGGCTAACCTCGGCGGTGGGCTGAGTGCGGCCAGTGGTGGTACGCTGGGGGCACCGCCCCGTGGCCGCCGGGTGGCACGGTGGTGGCCGCCTGGCTTCTGTGCAGGCGGCGCACAAAACAATTGAAATTTTCAATTTTTTTATATTTTTTTTGAAAATTTTCAAAAAAAAGTGCCTCGATTTGCATGTTGGGGAGGCCGTACGGCCCCCCAGACAATTTTTTTTCCTCCCGAATCAACTGCACCAAAATGGATGACTTGACAGGCGTTTCTAGGGTTTTGGCACACTGTGAACGCGATGGCGACGTCCGTTTGAGCCCATAGTGTCCCGAAAAAATAGCTATCCCCAGATCTTGCAGAAAAGATGCCTGTGGAAACCCTTGCACTTGAAACTCACAAAGAGGCGATATCTTCAAATCACGAACAGGTAGCTGCAGATCTAGAGCTCTGATACCATGTTAGAATCCAAGATCACCTGCATGCAAATGAATACCTGTCACATGCAAAAGACATGCAGAACCAAAGAAGATGTTCTCTAAAACCTCTCAGTAAAAAATGCATTAAGAGAATCTATTATTACAAAGTGATCAATCCTTATGAAGGAGATCAAGAAACCCTAAAAGGGAAACCCTAGTGTGCACACTTAATAATTAATAATTAATTATTAATGTGCCTAAGTTTAGCTTAAGTAATAAAGAGGAATAAGTGACTTAATTAATTAATCAATGTGATGTAATTAATTAAGCATAATAACTTATTACTCTAACAAAACCTCCTAATCCTTTTCAAGGGGGTTACCTCCAATAATCTTCACCAAGAAATAATACTCAACATGATGATATTAACTATCCACTAGTTCAAGGAATGGGTGGGAGAGGGAGTGCAGTTGAAAGAAAGAGAGGGGTTTCAAATTTGTAGGGCAAGAGCTCTGGTTCAAAGGATGATGATGATGATGATGGTGAGGATAATGATGGAGCTTCATCTTCCATCAAATGGTTTTCTCAATATGTGGCTCCTTTGGACTTGCTTGTTGTGTCCCTTCTTGTTCTATGTTGAGGATGCACTAGGGTTTTGTCTGGAGCTAGAGGTGTTGTTGAAGATGAGACTAATGTAGCATTTGGGGTAGTTGTGGCTACATGAGGAAACATTCTCGCTAAGGTTGGTTTCAGAATTTATTGTTATGCTCTTTTCTCTATGAATAAGAAATTTATTTCTGGGACCCCCTATTATGGATGATGGATGGGCACCACTATTCTTGGATGTGTGTTTGTAGATTGTGGTGGTTTTAGTGGCCCTACTGCTAGAGTTGATTGAAAGCTTGTTGTGGTGCACTTGGATCTAGCTAGGTTTTGTGCCCTCATTCCCCCACACGTCAATGGATGATGGGAGTATTGGAGTGTTACTTTTAGGTGAGATCTCTATGGGTTTCCTATTGGATTTGACTCAGGTGTTTTGGCCTAAGTGGGGGTTCTTAATGGATAGGACGTCTAATGCCTAGTCTTGGAAGCTCTATTTCTTGCTAGGTTTTGGGGATGCTTCATTAGGCTTACCCTTGGTTTAAGGGTCCTCTCTCCCTTGCCTTTGTTGTTGAGACATGTCTTGGGTTCTTCTTCAAAAGTGCTAGATTAGACCAATTAGTCTTCTATGTGGATTTGGATTAGGGAGGCTACTGTTTTAATACAAGACTATTTTTTGGTGGGCTTCTCTTGGACCATGTTGGATTTCCTAAAGGCTTTTGGGTTAGGTTTCCTTAAGGGAGATTTTTTTTCCCTTTCACTTGGTATTTTGTTGTTGGGTTGGTTTTTAGTGGGTTTCCCCAAGACTGTGTTGGTTGACCTAGAGGCTTCTAGTTTTGTGGAGAAGATTGTTCTTGTGGGTGATGATGGGGCCCCATCTACCCAAGTTTTTGGTTACCATAGAATGTCTTATGTTTCTCTTTCCCCAAATTCTTCTCTTGCTTCTCCTTTTGAGGTGGAGAATTCTCCTATTGAGGTGGAGATTGTTCTTGCAGGAGAGGTTGGGTTTTTTTTCTTCTTCAAAAGGATTCTTCTTCGGATTTTCCTATTGAGGTGGGGGCTATTTTTTGCTAAAGAGGTTGGGAATTGCTACAAGGGGGATTTTGCTTCCCTTATTTCATATTTTTATCCTCTTCCTCTTATTGAGGTGGAGATTAAGGATGGTGATGGGATCTTGTATCTACATCAAAAGATAGTGATTGCAATTTTTTTATTCTGTTAAAGACTCTTGCTTGTAGGGTTTCTTGGCCTAGGATTTTTTGTTTTTTTAGTAGGTTTGTTTTGTGGTCATGGCCTTAGTTTTATAACTATTGGGTTTCTCTTGTTTGGCTCGTTTTAGACTGTTGTTTGGTTGTTGGTTGACTATGTTCTCTCTCTAGAAAATGTTTTGTTATAGGGTTTTGGGTCCCTTCAAAACCTATTGGTTTGGACCCGCTGTGGTCTTTTGTGTAGAGTTTTAGGGCCCCTTCAAAACCTTATTTTTCCTTAATAAAAAAACTATCCACTAGTTCTTTTATATACCTAATTATTCCTTGACTACCACCTAAGATTGCTTAGATACTTAAGTATAACCCCTAGGACAACCTAACTACCTTTATATAATTATATTAATGATTATTTTACTTATTCAAGAGTTAAGGTAGCCACAAGCTGACTACTTATAACCCAATACAATGGCACCCCTCTTCAAAGAAACATTTTCCTCAATTTTATTAGCTATGAATTCTTTTGCATAAACTTATTTTTCTTCTTCTTTTGCTACTTCTTGATGTGGATATCTCACTTCCCAAAAAAATCTAATAATTTCACTAATTTGTAGTCGTGAAGGTGAATTTGATAGAAACCATAATTTTTTTGGATAAATCAAACAAAATAAATCGAATCAATTTAAATTTTTTGTAGCTTAATAAGTCTTAGATCACACTTCCCAAAGAAAAATCCAAGAATTTTACTGATTTGCAACCTTGGTAGAAAATTTGGTGGAAACCCTAATTCTTCAATAATTCCTCACATCTATATCGAATTCCTTCAAATTAAAACTATAAGTGTATAAATTCTTTCCTTTTCAACCCTCAAATTAGGGAAAGACCCACTAAATTTCAACCTTGGGAGAGAAATTTATGGAAACCATAATGTAGCCCTATTTTTGTTATAAATCCTTGAATTATACTCCAATTTATTTAAAATGAATATTATAATAGCTTCAAAATTATCTTCAAAAACCCTTTAAAAATAGGAAAAAATACCAAAATTTAATAGATATTGACTTTTCAAAAGGACCTCCAAAATAAATAAAAATGTCTTGCCTTCATAGTGTCAAGATCATGCCATACCACTTGTCATGAAACAACTTGCACAATAGAATAATATAATACAAAATATATTAAATAAATACTTGATAATAATATCACTTTGAGAGGGAAACCTCCTAATCTACTTTGAGAGAGATACCTCTAATAGTCTTCATCAAAAAAAAATACTCAACATGATGATAATTACTATTGACTGGCTCCCATATATACCTAATTATGCTTTGGATACCACCCAAGGAAACTTAGATGCTTAAGTATAACCCCTAGGATGACCTAACTACTTATATATAATTATAATAATGATTATATAACTTGTTTAAGAGCTAAAGTAGCCACAAATTGACTACTCATAACCCAATACACACTATAGGGCTAGGGGCATATTAGATGTATCTTGGAAAATCCCTTTTTGGAAAAAATTTAGTCTCTAAAATCTAAATAAATGTATTAAACAAGAAAAATATATGTTACAATACACTTAATGCAAGTATCTTTCACATAAGACAACATCAATATTGGACCTAGAGTAATACAAACAAAATAACAATACCTAAAAAATACTCTATATAAATTCCATCTTAAGCACCCAATAAATAGAGAAACCAAAAAATGAAATTATCAAATAAGAATTATAAAACAATGAGCTAATACCACCCAGAAGTGGTGTCTAAATACCTTAGCCAAGTTCCAACCAAAGTCCCAAGAGCATTCCTTTAAAAATATGCCATAACATGCCCTATTATCCTGCCAACTTAGGTGCTCTAATTTATATTCAAGCCTTGCAAAGATGCTTTTATGATAGTCATAATGACATGTCATAATTTTGTTAATGTTCTTGGTCAACACATGTAACTTTCTCTTACAACTCTTCTTATGTGTCATATATGATATTACATCCTTGATGTGGAAGGCCTATCTTTTGGACATCATAACTTTTGATCTAGGATCCCCATTGTAATTCACCTAGTTAAAGTCTATTTTGGAAATTTTTAGGGACAAAATAATCTCTATAGCCTAAAAGAAATTTAGAGATTGGGATGCAAGGATGAGAGACCTTTCCTAGCAATTCATTCAATGATTGGGGTAGAAGAATGTAAATGTAGCTATGGACGACTAGATCTAAGTGAGGTACATTTTTTTATTAGTAAGCTTGGCCTAAGGGGGCCATCCCTTAAAAGTATGAATAAATAATTTGGTTTGGGCTGCTCCAAATTGGAGGGCCTTACAAACATAGCGCATCTGCCCCATCAACAGGGTGCATAACATTAACTTTGAGGCTTTTAAGATTTAAGAACATGAATACAAATTAATTCAACTTATTAGCATTAATACTATTTTTGGTGTAGGAGCATAGCTTCATTATATATGGTTGGCCTCATTGCCTTTGTTGGAAGATTTATTTTTCTTCATTACTACTTCTCATGCATCATTACTACCTTCTTTGTTGTGGGTGAGAGAGCAAGATTTGGGAGTTACAAGACTTTTCTTGCACAGTACCTTAGATGTATGTAACTCATTCTCAGCCATAGATGGTTATCGTTATTCAAAATTATCTAGGTGAGAGCAGATGTTTGCTCTGCAGCTTCAAAAATTTTGTAGTGAACTTGATTTTCATGTAACTCTCCAACTATTAAAAATACATTTCTTGAAGTGTTGTGTGATTTTTTATCAACCCCAATTGATGGATTAACCTTTGATTCCATCAAATGTGAGGAAGGTGACAACTTAACTTGAGAAGATTTAGGCAAAGAATTTGGCACCTTCATAGCAGGCACCAAAAGAGAATCCACCATGTAGTGATGTGAACGTGAACGAGCCCCTATCCGCCAAGAGCCTTGGCTATCAACTTTAGGCCTACACTTAGGACAATCATTGGTTGTGTGGCGTGTTTCAAAGCATCTCAACAATGAAAGGGAAAACCAAGTCATAGTCAAGAGATTGTGACCAACAATGACCTTCCACCTTAAATATGATATCAATTGGGAGATCTTTTGATGTGTCCAAATCTACAAGTATGTGGGAAAAGGTGGTGTGAGTGAATTTAGTGGTGTCTAAATCTACAGCTAAAATTTTTCCCAAGGTGTCTCCAATTGCTTCAAAGCAAAAGTCAAACCAGAACGTAATGGTAGATTTAGTATCCTAATCCATATGGGATTCACCTTGAATGATTTAGTGAAAGGATTGAAATCCGGATACCAAGGTTTGAGCAAGAGTATGTGTTTCCCCAAGTCCAATGCTCTCAAAGAATAACATATTGGTCCTCGACACAATCAAAAACACAATAAAAACCATGAGCACAAGGATAAACTTCTGGATTACCTTTCATATGAGACTACCAAGCATCGTAGATCCACCTATGCAATTCAGGAAGACCAGGCCACAAGCGATTGAATTGACTGAGTAAACCGTAGGCTGCAAAGAATAGATCGCCTTCAATTACTCATTTTTAAGCTCCCTTGAGAAAACCAAAAGAGGATTGGTCTTAAACATGTGGCTCGTTGAATTTCTCAGTTCATTAGGAGACCCCATCGACCTCCTAAGACACAAATCTCAGCCAGATTTCACCCCCAGGTTGTCGACACCACGAGCAATGTAGTCATGATAGGACACGTCCGGTGCCACACCCAACTCATCATCACCCCAGGCATTGGAGACCTTGGAGATGTAGTCGTGAGATACAGGAGTTACAAAAGGGTTGCGCATAGGAAATTTTCCAAAATCAAAAGCGCTAGGTGAGCGAATGTTCGAAGCGGGTGGAGCAGACAAAAGCGCCATTTATCACTTTTTGAGAAGTGATGTACATTTATTCTAGATGTAATTTTAGAATATAGACTAACACAATGTGGTGGAGATTACTACATTTTGATCATGAACTTGGTACAATTTGTACTAGTGATCTAGTACAAAAATCAACAAGTGTCTTAAAAATATGAGAAATAGCTTCGAGACTGAAAAGGTGCAAAACATTAGCAATCAAAAGTTGTCAAGAAAAAGAATTTATAAAGACTAAACCAACAATCTAGAAAAGGTTGCTATAGCAGTCTAGAACAACAACAACACAAGCTTGACATCAAAGAACAAATAACAACAACAAAGGATAGCTGCAAAAAAAAAAATAGTAACAGTTGTATCTAAATAGAACAATTACATCATCTTAAGCAGTTGTAGCAATTGCCAATAAACATATCCAAGAGAGAATAGATAGCCATGTATCCATTGTGAATTTACTGCAACTGATGTAACAATTTTGTGTTAGTGATCGTCTTTTTCCAGTGGAGTCTAATAAAACATGGTGGCGACCCTTGAGCACAAGAACTTGAATTTTTTGCAACTTTATCATCTCAATCTATTGATGGCTATGATGCTTGCAAACTTTAGATTTGTTCTACCTACATAGAGATATGATGAATTAAAAGCTATAGGAAGGGAATAATAAAACTAGCTATGGCTACTTGAGAAATTATCTCAATGAGATCCTTAAACAGTACATGCTTCCACCTATAAGTAGCAACAAGTAGATGTTGGGAGTGTGTGTTGGTGTAGGTATAGAGGTACAAGTAAATATAAATGAATTAAATGATCATAAATCCTACAAGCTTTCTATATTGTGTAGCAGTGTTTTGGTGTATGGAAAGAGATAAGGAAAAAAAGGATTGTCATGATGTCAAGGTTTTTGAAATGGAGGGAAGTTTGAAGTTATGGGTTTTGGAGGTGGATAACCAATCGAAGTTGAAGTGGTTATGGAGGAAAGTTGTATAGAATACACGACTAATGAAAAATTGAGCTTCAAAAAAAATTGTAGAAATAATGTTAAAAAAATTAGAATTAGAATGGAAGAAACAAAATTCTAGAAATGGCTATGGAAGATTCAGTTGCAAGAGGAAGTAAGGGATTGAGAGATAAACTTGAAATATAATCGTATGAATTTAACATGCTTGTAGTCATTTTAAAAATGAAAAAACTCCACAAAAAGTGGCTTTTAATTGTTTTAAAATTTTCCCATGCATAAACTCTATTACAATTGTGTATGTGACTAAATCACTACTATGATTGCATTATTGTCCAAGGAGATAGAAGTTTTTAGAAAGTTTGAATATTTAAAAACAAATACCAAACAAGATTGAATCTATATGATATATTGGACTAAAAAATTCGTTAAATAAAAGCTAAATTATCCTAAAAATGATAATTTTTCAATTTTAATCTTAAAACAAAACTCAAAATAAAATATTCATTTTTCCCTTCTACAACATTATTATCAATGCAACATGCTTTACTAATTCTCCATTACTCCATTACCGTTGTAGGGATGAGCGGTGCTCAGTGTAATGACAAAACCGTCGTTGTAGGGATCTAAAAGGTCCCGAATTCAAACATCCACAATATAAAAAAAAAATCTCTATACTCCATTACCGTTGAGTATTTCTCTCGCGTCCTTCTCCAAGAATGAGCCAAATAGCATCAAGAAGATCATCAGTAGGAAACAAAACTATGAGGGCCTGTAACTTCAGTCATTTGCAATACACGCATGGGCGATGTTTACTATGTCGAAACTTGCAGAGAGGCCAAAGTTTCTCCATTAACGATGGAGTTTTCTCATTTTACAATGCTTTCAGGACCCGTCATCGAATCTTCATAGCGGGTCATGAGATCTGCCTAGGATTAAAAATGATGAATTTAAAGCTTTTCTAAAACATGACATTCTATATAAAGGAACGGCAACCCAGAGACCCTCCACTTCTCCTTTCCTTGCTTCTGTTAAGAACAATTTTCTCTTTGAGTAATCCCAGAAAAAATGGTAAGCATCCAAATGGAGATCGCTCCTGTTATTGATGACAGATTGTTGAAGATTATCTACCCTGGTGGCAGGGTTGATTTGTATGACAGGCCAGTTACTGTTAGAGAAATTATGAACCAACATCCCAAGGACTGCATAGTCAGAACTGATTTTTTCAGAGTTCCATGGTTTGAGGTGAGTCCAGAGGCTGTATTGATGCCAGGAAATCAATTTCTGGTTGTGCCTAAGCACACCATCAGGAGATTACTTAAGGAGCATGCAAAGCTTGTAAACTCCATTGTCTTATGTTAGCTTCTCTTTGAATATTCTATCTAAGGTCCTTTTTTTAATTTAGTATATTATTAACTTGAATCGGCACAGAGTAAACCGTCCCACCACTTCGGGTGTCTGACCTGATGGGGACATCAAGTGGGGCCCAGCACGACAGAGGTGGCCAGCCTGAGGGAATAGTCCTCGAGACCTCCCACATGAAGCTATACAACATACAACCACTTGAGCTAGCCCTCTGGGTTTATATTGTTAATTTGACCTTTAGTATCTATAGGAAAGGTTGCTCATTTTTCTTCTTCCATGTCTCACCATTTGATGTTAGCCTATAAAACTAAAGGATTGTTACATTAGATCATCATGCATGTATTTTATAATTTTATATTTTTGAAAATTGTGAAAGGACTACCAATATGATGGGATCCGAATCACTAGTAGAGTCACCCAAAAAATATTTGTGAATGGATTTTCTCTAAAATCTCACAGTTATTGTAGTAAAAATCGCTCCTCAAGATATAGAGGTTGCCTTTATTAAATGCTAAAATTTAAAAAAAAAACACAATTATACAATTTATAAATGACTTTTGGGGTATCTGTGAATAATTGGAAATAAAATGTGTCGCACAATGATTTTATAAATGGGAGGAAAAGTTTGACAAACTAGTGTTGAGATAGGGTTTTGGGAATGATAAAGTGTGTATATTCAACAAATAGAATACCATTACTTCAAATGAATTGAAAGCGTCAAAAATTAAAATCATGCAATCCTTATCTTCTCAAGAAGAATTCCCCAAATATTTTTTTGGGTCCCCTAATCTATTCAAAGGGATTTAGAAGAAACATTAGGAGTTCCTTTACTGGATTAGAGCCAAACCAACACACAAATTTATTATACCAAAAGATACATATTAAGAAGAAATAGACAAATTATTTATTTTCTTACAATATAAAATATTTTGTAGATTTGGCTGAAAGAAAAAAATTCATTACTTGCAAATTCTTCCTTTTTGACTCAATGCGCTTTTATAGAAAAATTATATTTTGAAAAAGTAAAAGAAAACCCATTTATTACTTATTATTTCTTTATTGTATTTTTTATAAAGTTATATTTCTCCTACAACTTTCATAGCTAAATATAATTAATTAATTAATTATATTAAATTAATTAGAAACATCTAATTGATTGTTTAATTAATTAGCTAGTTATTTATTCGTTAGGTGCTTTTATTTTCTTTAAAAAAAAATCTAAAATAAATTGTTTAGTCTTAGATTAAATTAGTGAACTTACATGATTAATTTAAAACTAGTTGAAAAAAAGTTAAAAATAAAAATTGCATTCATTTAATTAGATTAGATTTATTCTTTTCATATCTAAAATATAAAAACAATAAAATATTAATCTTTAATAATAAATTTAGAACAACCAAAAACAAATGATGATAAACGACCCCATTTAAATAAACAATTAAAATATTTTAAGTTGTCCACTTTAATATTAAGGACCATATTTGAATTAATCATCTATTCTTAAACTATTATCAAATTTGTAGATAAAATTCTTAGGAGGATTAGGAGAGGATCCATGTTCTCCAACTATTATTGTTGAATAGGCTACACTCCTCAAAAATGTCTAGCTAGAAAATGCCCATTTGGAAGCATTAGAATAAAATAATTCCCTTCAAACCTTTGAATGAGAAAATGTCCTCTTAGAAGCTTTAATACAAGTAAAACAATGATGACTAAGCAACATTCCATTAAATATTCTAACATTCTACTCCAACAAAAACTCCATGCATCACACTTATCCATATTCCAAAAGCATCTTTTTATCATCCACTTGTTGCTTCCTTAAGAAGGAAATCTAGAAAATATACCACCATTATATAAAATTTTGCCACATTTGTATTAGTGAGTGAATATTTTAAATTCAACCAATATGAACTAGAATGTGTTATTTTATTATATACAATAAATATATAGATGTCAAATAATTCATTTGTTGTCATGATGGATAATTTTATGATATGTTCGATGATTGTCATTGATATGAAATGTTTGACTTGGAACTCTGTTGGTTTAGTTACACAAGTATGAAATTAATCTTCATAGTGCAATCAAAACCTATGCCTAAAAAAACTAAAATTGCAACTTGCATATCTAATTTGGCCAGATCCATCTAATTTAAACTTGTTTGTCTTTGTATATATTATGTAGCTAATAAAAATTGAGGAGTGATGAGAAACATATTTTGGAATTTTTTCAATTATGAGAGTCATGTTCTTCTCAATCAAACACCTAGATGGGTTGATTCAACAATGGTGAAACAAGGTTGATAACAATAGTAAAATATGCAATGTGCTCCTATATGATGATTCAATGCTAATGTAATCCTTTTTGTCCTTTTGGAATCGAATTCTCTATGTGCTCAATGGATTTCTAGATGATTATTTGGAATTAGAGTTATTTTGTAAGTATATCACACTAGCATGCAATATATAATAATTCACTTTATATGGCTTATAATAGCTAGAGGAAAGGGAGAGAATGTAGGGATTAATTTATTTATTTTAATTTAAAATTTTGGAGTTCAAATCCATAGGCCTACACAAGAATGATATGGATCAATTTTGCACCTATAGACTTGCACCAAGGTATTAAATGGAGCATTTAGGGATCATGAATGATTTTTTCAGATGAGTGATGATGGGATTGGGGTAGGATACTATTATTTTCTAACTTTCATGTGAAATAAAGCATCATATGGACTACTTGATGTATAAGGGACAACCTATTTTTATAGGCCTAAAACCCAACCTGGAAAAGGGCATGTGTATAAATTTTTTACCATTACAAATTTATGTCAGAAAAGTACATGCGATGTAAATATATTTTTTAAAATAGTTTACTACTTATATATATTGTTAAACCAACAAGTATGGTTACTTATTCCTTAGGAAATGAGGAGAATATAATTATAAATTAAAAAAATAAATTCTAATCTAAAAATACAAAAGTTGGGTTTTATATAAAGAAACTAGCTATGTTATTGAAATGAAAAGGAAGAGTGTCCACAGTGAAGGAAAACTAAGGTGTAGAAACACTTCCTACACTAATCTAAAAGAAGATATAAACATAATATAATATAAAATAATTTGTAAGAAAGTAACAACATAATAAAATCATTCACCATAACATAATAATGTTGTAATGACACACCTTGCATAATATAAGAATATAACAGTAAATATGTTGCAAATACTTGATAATAATATGTCACTTCAAGGAGGGAAATATCCTAATCCTCTTTAAGGGGTTACCTCCAATAATCTTTACCAAGAAATAATAATCAACATGATGATATTAACTATCCACTAGTTCAAGGAATGGGCGAGAGAGGGAGTGTAGTCGAAAGAAAGAGAGGGGTTTCAAATATGCAGGGCGAGAGCTCTGGTTTAGAGGACGTGATGATGATGATAGTGATGACAATGATGGAGCTTTGTCTTCTATCAAATGGTTTTCTTGGTATGTGTCTCCTATAAAATTGCTTGTTGTGTCCCTTCTTGTTCTATGTGGAGGGTGCACTAGGGTTTTGTTTAAAGTGTTGGAAAATGTGCCTCGATCTCACAGGCTGAAACCTCTTGTGAGAAATTTTGGTGAGACTATGGAGATGTCTGGCTGACCTACTATTTGATCCTCACTATCGCTGTGACCTCTTGAATGTCTTGGCGATCGACATCTGAAACCTTCGGCGTACCCTTTGGACAGTCGGGATGATGTCTTGGCGACAGTAGAAAGTCTTGTCGATGTTGGCATGACCTTTGGTCTGTCTGGCTGATGTGGTAATCGGCATGACTTGTTTCTATCAGAATGTGTCCTGGCGACAGGTGATGTCTTGCCGACAACATTTGATTGGAGTCATCAGGGTGACTTGAACACTCGGGAAGATCTCTTGGCAATAGGGGATATGTCTCACCGACGATTTAATTCCTAACGGATGTCGGGGAGACCTACAATGACTTGAGTCATCGAGGTAATGAAAAAGGGTTCACTATGAACTCTTGGCGACAGGGAGAAGTCACACCGATGAGCTTTCACATGGAGTCTGCGGGGTAACACAAAGACTTCACTATGAAGTCTTGGCAACGGGCGTTTGTCTCACCGACGGTGTGGGATGTGTTCGACATGAATCCTAGTGAAAGGTGGGCTAGGGGTAACCTAGAGACTTCGGCATGAAGTCTTGGTGACAAGTGGCGGTCTCGCTGATGGCTATGTGACTTCAGTGTAACATAAGAGGCTCGGTGTAATCTCTTGGCGACTGGGGAAAGTCTGGCTGACGGTCTTCTTCGGTGTGACTCTTGGTGAACAGTGAGTTCAAGGTAGCATGGAAAGTCTCAGTAAGAAGTCTTGCCGAAGGTTGATTCTCTCGCTGACAGTATGCATTCAGAGTAACACATGAAGGCTCGGCGTGATGTCTTGGAGAAAGCGGTAAGTCTCACCGATAGTAAAAGGTCTTCGAGATGACATGTTGTGCTCGGTGGGATGTCTTGGCAAAAGACGAATGTATTGCTGACTGTCAGGTGCTTTGGAGTAACATAAGAGATCTCGGTGGAACCTCTTGGAGACAGTTGAATGTCTTAGTGATATATGGGTGCTGATGGAAGTGTTAAGATGTTTGTCTCACCGAATGGAAAACTCATGATGACATGACTTGAAGACTTTAGTATGAGGTCTTGGCGATATGCGGTAGTCTTTCCGATGGCATATTTGAGATCGATATGACTTGTGGCATTCGGTATGATTCTTGCTGATGAGAAATCTCTTGCCGATAAGAATGCATTGGATGTCAGTGGTTTCGGTATGACTCATGGCATTCGATATAATCTCTTGCCGATTGTTGGAACCTATGCCGTTATCATCTGTGAATCCTTTGAGCATCGGGGAGACACTTCTCGTGTCTCACTGATATGCAAACTCAGTGGATTGTTTCCTTGACTGTTTGACTACCCTATGTGGTGGCTCGTGGACCAATTAGAGGAAGTGAAATTCAAACAGTTGGCGGTTGGATTTTTGCAAAAGTTGCGATGGAACTGAATGGTCTGCAAGGAAAAATCTACACCAGAATGGAATGATGATAATGATGTTGAGCTGGAGATTGTTGTTTTGTGATCTTGAACTGATTCACAGAGAGCCTATTAAAGAACGAATGCATATATGTATGCATTGGATGTTCTGTATAATAGAGTGTGTAGAGAGTGCATGAGAGTCAAAGTGGAGAGTGATAAAGAGAAGGCTGAGAGGCTGGCTTGAGGCTGAGGCCTTGAGGCCGAAACAAAGGAAGTGATCAGATGCTACCAATTGTATCAGAATGAACAAGATGTAATCTCTGAAAAGGCTATGAGCCTGAATTGTATTGTAACCTTCAGTTGATGAAACATACAATGGCTCAATCTTTGGAGAGTGGGGTTTTTTATTTGAGAGGATTTTCCCCACGTAAATCTTTGTGTTATGTTTTATGTCTTATCTTTCTTCTGTATTGATTCTGTTACTAGAGTCTGTTATTGCTTGTTGTTGAATTTATATGTGCTTCTCTCAGAAGGATCAATGTGGGAAATAAACTGTGTCTATTCCGCTTTAGGACATAGTTGTACATTTCTTTGAGGTAAATCGAAATTGAAATATCAAACACACCACTGTTCTTAGGGATTTCTCTGAGATGCAACATAGATTTCCTTACATAAAGATGGAGGTGTTGTTGAAGATGAGACTAATGTAGCATTTGGGGTAGTTACAGCTACAGGAGGTGATGCTCCTGCTGAGGTTGGTTTCAAGCTTTCTTGTTCTACTCTTTTCCCTATACACAAGAAAGTTATTTTTGGGACCCCCTATTGTGGATGATGGATGGGCACCACTATTCTTGGATATGTGTTTGTAGACTATGGTGGTTTTAGTGGCTCTGCTACTAGAGTTGATTAGAAGCTCATTGTGGTGTGCTTGCCTCCAACTAGGTTTTATGCCATCCTCGTTCCCCCACACGTAAGTGGCTAATGGGAGTATTGGAGTGTTACTTTTAGGTGAGATCTATGTGGGTTTCCTATTGGATTTGACTTAGGTGTTTTGGCTTGAGTAGGGGTTCTTAATGGATAGGGCGTTTGATGCCTAGTCTTGGAAGCTCTATGTCTTGCTAGGTTTTTGGGATGCTTTGGTAGGCTTACCCCTGGGGGAAGGTTCCTCTCTCCCTTGCCTCTCTTGTTGAGGCATGTATTGGATTCTTCTTTGAAAGTGCTAGATTGGACCAATTAATCTTCTCTGTGGATTTGGATCATGGATGCTATTGTTTTACTACAGGACTATTTTTTGGTGGGCTTCTCTTGGACCATATTGGATTTGCTAAAGGCTTCTAGATCAGGCTTCCTAAAGGGAGATTTTTTTTCCCTTTCACTTGGTATTTTGTTGTTGGGTTGGTTTTTGGTGGGTTTCCCCAAGACTATGTTGATTGACCCTAAGGTTTCTAGTTTTGTGGAGAAGATTGTTCTTGTGGGTGATGATGGGGTCCCATCTACCCAAGTTTTTGGTTACCATAGAAGGTCTTATGTTACTCTTTCCCTAGATTATTCTCTTGCTTATCCTTTCGAGGTAGAGACTTCTCCTATTGAGGTGGAGATTGTTCTTACGAGAGAGGTTGGGGTTTGTTTCTTCTTTAGAAGGATTCTTCTTTGGATTTCCCTATTAAGGTGGGTAATATTTTTTGCTAGAGAGGTTGGGAGTTGTTACACGGGGGCTTTTGTTGCCCTTATTTCATACTTTTATCCTCTTTCTCCTATTGAGGTGGAGATTAAGGATGGTGATGGGATCTTGTATCTGCATCAAAAGATAGTGATTGAAAAGTTTTTATTCTATTGAAGGCTCTCACTTGTAGGATTTCTTGGCTTAGGATTGCTAGTTTTTTAGTAGGTTTGTTTTATGGTTGTGGCCTTAGTTTTATAACTGTTGGGTTTCTCTTGTTTAGCTCATTTTAGATTGTTGATGTTTGGTTGTCAGTTGACTATGTTCTCTCTCTAGGAAAATTTTTGTTATAGGGTTTTGGGTCCCTTCAAAACCTATTGGTTTAGACCCATTGTGGTCTTTTATATAGGGTTTTAGGGACCCTTCAAAACCTATTTTTTCCTTAATAAAAAACTATCCACTAGTTCATTTATATACCTAATCATTCCTTGACTACCACCTAAGATGACTTAAATACTTAAGTATAACCCCTAGGACAACCTAACTACCTTTATATAATTATATTAATGATTGTTTTACTTATTTAAGAGTTAAGGTAGCCACAAGTTGACTACCCAATACATACTATGGAGTTAAAGGCATACCATGCCACCCCTCTTCAAAGAAGCATTTTCCTCAATTTTATGAGATATGAATTCTTTTGCATAAACTTATTTTTCTTCTTCTTTTGCTACTTCTTGTTGTGAATATCTCACTTCCCAAAAAATCCAATAATTTCTCTAATGTGTAGTCGTGAAGGTGAATTTGATAGAAACCATAATTTTTTTGATAAATCAAACAAAATAAATCCAATCAATTTAATTTCTTTTGTAGCTTAATAAGTCTTAGATCAAACTTCACCAAAAAAAAATCTCCAAGAATTTTGTTGATTTGTAGCCTTGGTAACAAATTTGGTGGAAACCCTAATTCTTGAATAGTTCCTTACATCTATATCGAATTCCTTCAAATTAAAACTATATTTGTATAAATTCTCTCATTTTCAACCCTCAAATTAGGGAAAGATCCACTAAATTTCAACCTTGGGAGAGAAATTTATGGATACCCTAATGTAGCCCTATATTTGTAATAAATCTTTGAATTATACTCCAATTTATTTAAAATGCATATTACAACAACTTCAATATTATCTTGAAAAATCCCTTAAAATATAGAAGAAGAAGAAAAACCAAAATCTAAGAGATATTCACTTTCCAAAATGACCTCCAAAATAAATAAAAATGTCTTGCCTTCATAGTGCCAAGATCATGCTTTGATACCACTTCTCATGAAACAACTTACACAATAGAAGAATTTAATACTAAATATTTTTAAAATACTTAATAATAATATGCCACTTTGAGAGGGAAACCTCCTAATCTACTTTGACAAAGATACCTCTAATAGTCTTCATCAATAAATAATACTCAACATGATGATAATTACTATCCATTGGGTCCTATATATACCTAATTATGCTTTCGATACTACCCAAGGTAACTTAGATAAATAGTATAACCCCTAGGATGACCTAACTACTAATATATAATTATATAACTTATTTAAGAGCTAAAGTAGCTACAAACTGACTAGTCATAACCCAATACACACTATAGTGTTAGGGGCATATTAGATGTATCTTGGAAAAACCCTTTTTGGAAAAAACTTAGTCTCTAAAATCTAAATAAATGTATTAATCAACAAAAATATCTATTACAATACACTTAATGCAAGTATCTTTCACATAAGACAACATCAACATTGGACCTAGAGTAATACAAACAACATAACAATACCTAAAAAATACACTATATAAACTCCATCTTAAGCACCCAAAAAATAGAGAAACCAATAAATGAAATTATCAAATAAAAATTACAAAATAATGAGCTAATACCACCTAAAAGTGGTGTCTAAATACCTTAGCCAAGTTCCAACCAAAGTCCCAAGAGAATTACTATAAAAATATGCCATAACATGCCATATTATCCTCCCAACTTAGGTGCTCTAATTTATATTCAAGCCTTGGAAAGATGCTTTTATGATAGTTGATGGGTTCATTTATTAGTCTATTTTCTGTTGTTTTTATGCATACTTTCAAACATTATCAGACAATACTCCTATGATATGCTATCTTTTCATGCATATTATACAACCTTGGATGTAAATTATAGTAATGGAAATATAGCTATGATATAGTAGAATTGCATGGTTTATATGTGAGTATGTATGAAATATGGTTGGAATTTTACATTTAATTATGGTAGTTAGCTTTGTGTATATGTTTTGTGGATTAACCTCTTGCAGCCCAAGAAGACACTGTCACTTGCAACAACTAGAAGTTGTAGCCCGCAACAAAAAGAAGACTTGGACAACGAAATAGGGGAAGTGCTAGATCAAGCTGAGTGTAATAACTACCATGTGGAGGCACCTGATGGAGTTATTTGTGCATCATTATGACAATCAATAAGGCATTGAGAAGAAGAATTTTTTTGTTGATAGGATTCTAGATAACTATTTGTGTGTTCCATGCAATGACCCTACTCAAATCTGATTGAAAACTTCTGATTGAAGGCTCAAGAAATTTTGTCAAACACTTTGCATACAAAGGTCATATGACTGATATAACATTTCAGTTTGCTTTAATGGCTCTTCCCTTCACTTAACATCAATAAGAATGCTTGCAAGAAGACTCTAGATTGTCTAAACAATGACCTAACATGAATGTGCAACTTATTTTGGCAATATTCAATGCATGTATGTGACTGAAACTACTTGCAATATGCAGCTACAACAACTAGTAATTATGACAAACACTTTGGATGCAACCCAAGATGGCATTTATGCACTTACAACCAAGTGGCATTAATACAAACACTTGGTATGCAAAATTATAACATTATTTATGCCAAAAGAGAACCTACAACCAATTGACATTTTGTCAAAGAATTGGCATGCATACTATTAAGCTGAGTACAAATGATACAGAATTGCTCAATGACAACTACAAATGACCAGCAAATTAGTATCTCTTATTACAACACAGTGATCCAATACAATGCTCATCAATAAGCCAAGACTCTTGGCATTTGCATTGATTACAAAATATGATGATTGCTGGTAAAGAAATATGCACCTACAGCTGCAACTCTAAACTTTCCCATATGCAATAATGTAGGCATCTTTTTCAAAATCTGCAAACAAACTACACTTCAAGCATGGATTAGTGTTATGCAAACTCTACTAAAATGCCTCTATGAAATACCTTAGAAATGCTTCCAAATGCAGCAAATGATATTAAAAAGACCAAAGCATTATGAAAACAAAACCAAATTACCTATTCCATAGTTGGATTGGTGTCACATGTGCTAGTGACCCTTTCCCAATCCTTGATCAAAGCTCAAATTGAAAATGCTATGAAGATGGTGGAGTGATAATAAGCAAGATCAAATCTCAAATGAAGAGAGTAACCTTGCATGAAATTGTGAAGATTGTGAAGATTCTGAAGGATTTGCTTGAGGATGATGCACCTATTTAAAGATTTTCAAAATGCCAAATGTTGAAGAGGGACCAATGTGGGATCAAAAACAAGCCAATGAATTGAGGACACTTGTCATCATGTGATTAGTTAATGTGTGTGCAAGATTTGGGAAGAGTGCCCAAGAGGGGGAAATTTTGAATTCAAATTTGCAATTAATTTTGAGAGGGGGACAAGAAAGAAGAGCAATAAATGCCCTGTTTGACTTGTCATGTTGAGAGAAAATGATGGTTTTAATAAATCAATAAAATTGATTTATTGTGCAAGTGGCTAGGTCTAGATAATGCAAGTGGGATGTGATTAGCATTAGATTAGGATTAGATGAAGATTATGCTGATTTAATGCTGATTAGGTTATTTGACTTTTTGGACTTTGATAACTGATTTATTTAAATCAGAAAATGATGGAAAATGATTTAAGATTTGATTTAAATGGCTTTTTGATTTATTTAATTAAATGGATAATGCAGGATGAAGGTTGAATGATAAGGATTTATTTGATAAATGAACTTATTTAATGAATGGATGAAAGTGATGAATTTGCCTAATGTAAGAGCTAATTTGACCGAATCTGATCGAATGCATAATGTGAATTTTGCATGTCTACATTTTGCCCCTCTTTGAAGCAATGTACTTGTTGCGTTGGTTCAAAGAATAAACTTGCCGCAATCGAAATTAAAAATTTTCTGATTTTTCGGATGCCCCAGCGGAAAGAAGTACACTGGTACATTGCCCCCTCGAGAGATCGAGCGAAAAGATTCGATTTGAGGGTCGATCTCGCGATAAAGAGGTTCAAAATGGATGGTTGTGGATGACGATGCAATGAGATGATTTCAAGATGCTTAGAATAACAAATCTATATTATTCTAAACAAATTAAATGATGATATGATATGAGATGGATGAGATTGATGATGTGATATGATGTGATTATGCAACGGATGATTTATGAAATGCTTAGACTAACAGATCTATATTATGATGATGATGCAAATGCAATGCATGTGAAATGATCGATATTTCCTATTATGTATGATATGAATGATATGTGGTATGCAGACAGTTTATTGATGGTTTGCAGATGCAGGATGGATGCATGATGGATGCATGATGGATGCATGATGGATGCATGATGTTAGTGCGGAAATGAGATGATGACAAGAGGATCCAACAAGTCCATGATTGGTCGAGACTTTATTAGCGATGATGATGATAGATGAAGATAGATGGATGATTTGCTTATCAAGGATTGGGATTTTCAAAGGGTCACTTACTTTATTTTTGATAACACGCCTAAGTACGATGCATCAAGGTATAAAGGACCAGGATGGCGTTGTACTTAGTGTGATGGACTTTGACTCAAAAAAAAGATAGGAGGAATCTTGTTCACACTTGACATACGGAAACCTTGCTAGGATGCACTTTAGAAGTCTCAAACATCTCGGACCAAAACATGGAAAGGTATAACCAATCAATGCAATAGTCAACAAGCTATCTGAAACCTCCTCCATACATATCTAACAAAGCAAGTATTCGCCAAGTTATTTTACAAGAACGTCCAACAAGCACAGCAAACAAAAGAATGATGATCGTTGCCCATTCCTATCTCTAAATCCTTCGTTCGGATATCATCGAGAGGTCCTTGGAATGAGCGCAATAAGATAAATCAAAAGAAAAGATCAAGTACGCAAACAAGCCAATGTTCTTCATACCTCTAGCCAAAGGAATGTGTTTCAAAAGATGGGAGCCAAAACTCATTGCCAAAAGATAATGTCCATTGTCGGAACGGATCCTAGGACATGTTAATGACACGTCGTTTTGTTTACCCAAAGTGGTTGATTTGATAAAAGTGCCCATTGTCGGAACGGATCCTAGGAAATGCTTTGTATCAAATGATGATGAAATTGATTTATGATTTACATGCCATTGATAAGAAAAGAGTTGACCAACTTGCTTACCGACAGACCTATACTTGAGATTTTGACAGTTTAGGTTTTCACGTTTGACTGCTAGACTTGTTTCTGACTGTTTTACCAAAGGTTGAGGGTGATGACGATTTATTATGGATGATTGATTATTGCGAGTGTAAGCGAGATGAGGTGGATGGATTTTTTCAAATATTTGGATGTTTTTGGAATTTTGCAATGTTTTGAGGCTGTTGGTAATTTTTTGAGGTTTTACAAATGTTTTGATTTTTATTTTCCAATGTTTTTGGGATTTTTCTGAGATTTTGACCAAGAGACTAACCTAAAGACCTATCCTAGGGGCCTCGGGGGCTTATCGATAGATTAGCCTTGCCCACGTTATACCAGAGACCACGTGAAGTTCGACTAATTACCGATTTGATTCCATTTCATGCATGAAGATATACATGATGAAATGTCGGTTTATTATGAGAGACTCCTAAAGGACTGACCTAAGTGTCTCGGGGGATGATCAAAGATCAACCTTGCCTACGTTCAAGGCTCAGAGACCCGTAGTTCGACAAGACGACCCTGTTTTTGGATTTTGAAATGTTTGAATGTTTTGGATTTTTGGATTTTCTTCGATGTTTTGGATTTTCTGATTTTGAGGACTTTAAGATCAAGGCCACCTAATCCATCCGATGAGAACGCGGCTCCCTCAGCCACATGCACAGACTACTCCGATAAAGGCAGGACAAACTGACCTTGAGAATGGGCCGAGTAGTACTAGGAGGGATCATGATACGAGCACAGGACCAAGCTATGGTGCGGATGTGAGCGGATGAGTGATGGATGGAGATATGGATGTGATGGACGATGGAGGCGAAATGGAGGGATAATGTAGATCGAGCCATAAAGATCCTGGTGGATGGAAAGTGCTTATTTACACAAGGCGCCTGTTTGCCAGGTTTTCACCGAGGTACTTGCCCAAAGTGCCACCAAAGTGGTTTTCACTAGAGGACGATTTTTTTCTCTTTACTATTTTTGATCCTTTTTCTGATTTTTTTGGATTTTTTGCTTTTTTGATTTTTTTGTTGTTACCAAGACGCCTGTTTGCCAGGTTTTCGCCGAGGTAACCATTTTTTCAGGACTTTTTTCTGATTTTTTTTTGGATTTTTTGGTTCTATACCTTGAAAGAATTAGGCATAAAACTTTTTGAGATGGGAGCTATTCATGGGCTCCTGCAGAGGTTCCCCTTCGGGTGTTGATAGCTGATATGCCCCTGATTTATAGCTTGCTGTGACAATGAAAGGCCCCAACCAATTGGGTTTGAACTTTCCTTTGCTGCTGGGATTTGGGACATTCTTCTGATTTTCTTTTAAGACTAATTCTCCAACTTGGAAAGTTCTACTTCTGATTTTCTTGTTGTAGCTCCTTTTCAGTCTATTCTGATACACTTGCAGATGGTTTAAAGCATCCAAACGTCGCTCGTCCAACAGTTCCAGCTCATTCAGTCTTGAAACTTGATACTCTTCGTCTGTGATGAGATTTTGCAATGATACTCTGAGGGATGGTAACTCGATCTCAATGGGCAAGATGGCCTCTGATCCGTAGACCAAGGAAAATGGTGTGGCACCAGTGGGTGTGCGGATGCTGGTTCGGTAAGCCCAAAGGGCAGGATTAAACTGCAAATGCCAGTCACGGCCTGCGTCATTGACTGTTTTCTTAAGGATTTTGAGGATGGTTTTATTTGTAGCTTCTGCTTGGCCATTGCCTTGGGGATAGTATGGGGTGGAAAGTGCTTATGTTGGATTTTGAATCTCATCACACAGGTCACTCCACTTCCCATTTTGAATGGTGTCCCATTATCTCGAGATAATAGCCTCAGGAACACCATAGCGGCATATGAGATAGTTCAGATGAACTTTGGAGATTCGCTTCCTGTTATGTGGTAGGTCATGGTGGCATGGCTTCAACCCACTTGGTGAAGCATCAGCTTGCAGTTATAATGAATTTGTGGCCGTTGGATGAGGTGGGTGGGATTTTCCCAATGAGATCGAGTCCCCACTGTGAAAAGGGCCATGGTGTGATGATTGGATGAAGCTCTTGAGCTGGAGCATGGATGAGGTCCCCGTGTTGCTGACACTGTAGACACTTCTTGACATATTCATGTGCCTCTCTGTCCATGGTAGGCCAGTAATATCCACTCCTCAACAATTTCTTAGACAGGGTCATGCCACTCGAATGAGAACCACAGATGCCGTTGTGCACCTCAGTTAGGGCAGCCGAAGCCTCCTCAGGGTTAAGACATCTTAGTAAGGTTCCTTCTATGCTTCTACGATAAAGGGTTTCTCCTAAAATGACAAAACGAGATGCTTTCTTGATAAAGGTTCGTCTAAGGCTTGAACGCAAATCGGCGGGAATGATACCTATCCTAAGGTATGTGTAAATGTCTTGGTACCACTAATCATTTGGACCAACGATTTCGCACACAAATTCTGACTCTGGTACCTTGAATGCTGGTACGAGAAGCTGCTCTACCAAGAAGTCGTATTTCGGAACATTTTGAGGGATTTCTAAGAGTGATCCAATAGTTGCCATTGCGTCTGCTGCTCTGTTGTTGGTTCTTGGTACTTGCTCAAATGTGATGTCAACAAAATATTCCTTGAGATTTTCCACCAGCCTTTTGTATGGAGTTAGCTTATCATCCTTTGTTTGGTACTCATTGTTCACTTGATTTATGATAAGCTGTGAATCTCCATATACCTTCAATGCCATAATGTTCCACTGTACTGCTATCCTGAGACCTATAGTTAAAGCCTCATATTCTGCAATGTTGTCGGTACAAGGGAATGCTAGTTTGTATGATCTTGGTATACAATCCCCTTGTGGAGTGATGAAGAAGATACCAGCTCCGGACCCATGTTGTGTGTAGGAGCCATCAAAGTATAGTTTCCAATGAGTAGCTATGGCAATGTTGAAAATGGATTCATCTGGAAATTCTGAAACAAGTGGGCTCTCCGCATAGATAGGTGCATCCGCCAGTTGGTCTGCAATGACCTGTCCCTTGATTGCCTTGCACTCCACATACTCAATGTCATATTCTGATAATATCATTACCCACTTAGCCATTCTTCCTGTAAGCATTGCCTTTGAAAGAAGATACTTTAAGGGATCAATTTTAGCTATGAGTTTGATCTTGTGTGCCAACATGTAGTGTCTGAATTTTTGGGATGCAAACACCACTGCTAGGAAAGCTTTTTCAATGAATGTATAGTTTAACTCATGGCCCACCATTGTACGGCTGATGTAGTAGATGGCTCTTTCTATTCCATTTTCATCATGTTGTGCTAGGAGAGCACCAAGGGCTGCTGCAGTTGCTGAGATATAAAGGATCAATGGTTTGTTCTGAATTGGAGGCCTTAGTACTGGAGGTGTTAACAGATATTCCTTGATTTTGTTGAAGGCTTGTTCACATTTGTCATCCCATTTGTACGTTACCCCCTTGTGGAGTAAGTGAGAGTAAGGGATTTTTTTGTCTGCTAATTGTGCTATGAA
>VDFB02212320.1:0-14268 GCA_007258455.2 Sequoia sempervirens | reverse complement strand
TTTTCCCTAACCCTGATTAGGGATTGTCACATCATATCTCGTCCTCTGATTTTAGGATTTTTTCAAAAGTCAATATCGTCTGTCCATCCAAAATGGCATTTTCTATAAAATGCCAATTTTTCTCACATTTTTGACTAGTCAGATTTATGCTCATTTCTTAGATATTGCATTTACTTCATCAAGTTTAGATATTTCTTGGCATAGGCATTTTAGAGTCATTTTGTCATAGGCATAGGCATAGACTTTATTTAAATCCTTCAAAGCTTGTGTAGGACTTAGGCTTTATTTTCAAATTGCTCGCACATTGAATCTGAGGGCAACACATCAACCAACAAGTTAGAAGGTGCTATGAAGATGAATCATGGAGGCTTCGCGATTAACTAGTATAATCGTTTCATCTATATTTGCTTTCATTGTACTTTGTAGTTCTTTGGGTTTATATGCATTGTTGATTTGCTAACATCTAACATACCTAAAATTTACCCTTAGATACAAATATGTTACCATTCTCTCAACTTTGTTTAGAGTTCTCAATCTCTCGAATTATTTAACAACATTATTATAGAATTTCTTGTGTGTGTGGAAGGTTTTATTTTGGTAATTGTCATCTATTTGGAAGGCTAAGCAACACTAAGATCTGCACATTTATCTAATATGCTACAAAAATTAAGTATGGAATATAGTTTTCAATAAATATCTCTACATTTAAAATTAAGAATTTGAAGTTACAAGTTTTTAAATGTTGCATATAGTTTTTTGCAAGTATGGAAGATTTTTTGTCAAATAGCACAAAGTGTAGTATATGCAATGCTAAAAAGGTTGCATTCTTATTAGTAAAATAGTTTATATGCTCTTGGTAAGTTCGATGCTAAAGGGATATGAATGAGTATGTTTTTACAATATTTTTAGCCCTCTGGTCATTTAGGTTGAAACAAATGTAGATTTTTAGTTCTTGTAGTAGATTTTACAAGATATCCAAGTCAAACAAAATCATATTCCTCATCAAAGTGTTCATTCAAAATTATAAACAACTATAATAGTAAAATACAAAGCTAAAAAACACTTTAACTATCATCTAGCTAATGATGAAATTGCATTATAGAATAAAATAATAGCATATTCATGTACTCTTTGTTTCAATATTACATCAAAGGATTATTATTGAATTGCATTCTTCACAAAATCAAAGTTTTAAAATATAAACTAAAAACTAAATAATATTTGATACTCTAAATTGAATATGTTGTTTGTTTCTTTTATATTTTCTTTTAAATTCTAACTAGTATGCATCAAAGGTATTTTGGCAATTAGAAAATGGTTCATGAAGAGTAGAAAGTGATTTATGATTAGATAACCAACTTGAGTTATTGTTATTTAAAACTTTAATTTTTCTATAAAAGTATCTCACTTTAACATGTTATTTGAAAGAATATTTGCCTTCTTGACTCGTAAAATTTTCTTAGATATTTTCTTCATCTTTTCCATTTGCTTTGTAAATTTATCCACCTTGGAATCAATTTCATTATATAGAATTCATGCACCATAAAGATCATCAAGCTAAAATAAAATATTTTCAGTAGAGGCAATAAAATAAAAAGTATTTGTTCAATTCTTAAACAAATGAAATATTTTTGACATATCATGGTTAAGAGAAATTGGTTGTATTTCCACCATAAATTACATAAATAACATAGAACACATGGTAAAATATTTGTTAACAACGTTAGCCTATAGTTATTTGAACTCTGCAGAATTATCTCAAATACATTTTGCATTAGAGAATAGTGAATAATGCTTCAAACACTAGAAAAGTGACTTTAAAAATCAGGTCTAGTATAACCTAAAACCAAGGTAGCTAGCATTATTTTTAAATTTCTAAATAAACATGCAAATGGTACATAGTATACTTGTTATGGGTTTAATATCTAAAATAGCATGGAACAACATAAAGAACTTCAACATTAAAAAATCTACAAAGAAAATTTTATTAAAAAATACATAACTCACCCTTAAATTATACTTTAGAGTCCTAAGTGAAATAATTTGTATATATGTCATTCTTAAACTATCTCTTATAATTTTTTATTTCTATTTAATTAACACAATTTATAGAGAATTGATCAAGAAAGCATGTCCAAGGAGTCTTATATAATTAATCTCTAATAATCATATTTTTCTATGTAAAAAATAGTCATAGTTATATCTAGAAGCATTACTCATTTCATTAATATGGACTGTAAAAATATTACATCTCTTCCAACTTTAAATTTTTATAACAAAAGACTTGAACATAAAATTATACTTTTATATATGAAAATAATTTTCTAAAATCTAAGTTGTTCCATCGTTTCTCACATTTTTAAACCCTCATTTTTTAGTTTTAAATTTTGGAGAATATAAAGGTAGCAAAAATAATAAAAACTAACTACAAATCACATTCGTATTTTTTTAAGTAAGAATAAAACATTCATTATTTCTTACCTACTTTTTATTCAAATATATACTAAGATGTTCTTAATGAAAAATATTATATAAAAGAAGAAATTTATAACCAACATGCTTTGAGATATTTTCTTCAAAACAACTTTTATGTATACTAGTTTTTCTAAAGTTCTCCTAGTTTTTCAAAAGCATTTTTTTAAGAACTTTGTAGTTTATTGTTTAAAAAAAAAAAAATAGATATGTAAAAGGTAACACCAATCAAATATTAGATGGGATTATTTGATGCAAGAGCATCTTGGCTGTAAAGCAATCCTGTATAAACCAAAAACCTTTTTTTTTCAATTCATTCTATAGTTGTCTCAACAGTTTCTTCTGCATGTCATCACATTATCATTTCTCACCTCACAAAGCAGGATATTGGTTCTACACGAGGTCATCTTCAACATATCCATATTTTTGGTGATTTGCATTCATTTACAAAAAGTTATCGCTCTCAGAACTTCATTGTCAATTCACAAATAGAGCATTCAGAGCCTATCTGGCTCAAGCTTATTGTGCAAACCTTTTCCGGAATGTGCAGAGCTTAATGATACTTCATACAAGGCATTTTAGGTCCAAGGGAACTTTCTTGAAGATCTACAATTCATTTATATCCCTTGATGGGTATCTTCTCATGTTTGAGACCAACCTACATATTCGACCTTGCATTGGGGTTGTAAACCCTTGAGGCCGACGTGGATCATAATTAGAGATAGAGATTCATATTTAAGATCACTTGTAATCCATTAGAAGGCATTCAAAAATTAATCAAGCAAGTTATATAATTAGAATCAACCTTCAAAGTTGTGGGACTATAATAATGCCTTGGTCCAATTTTAATATATTGTAATGCCCTTATGG
This sequence comes from Sequoia sempervirens, assembly GCA_007258455.2. Taxonomy (NCBI): domain Eukaryota; kingdom Viridiplantae; phylum Streptophyta; class Pinopsida; order Cupressales; family Cupressaceae; genus Sequoia; species Sequoia sempervirens. The sequence goes on along the minus strand of VDFB02212320.1, from coordinate 10,926 downwards.
CAGGCCTGCGAGCCCTAATCATTCTCTATATGTGGCATATGATGCATGTAAGAATGAAAGTTATTAAATCAATGATATTTTATATTTGTTGAGAATTTCTTATGTTATTTCTGTTGTGTTGAACTCTAGGCTACATGGTCGAATATTACTTTCTAGACCCTCCATTCGTGACTACACCAAGTGGTATCAGAGCAAGTTTATGAGTCCTTTGAAAGAGAAGGAATTCCTTGTGGTGAATAGATCATCGACCTAAGGTAGGTTGCAAGTGTTTTCAACCAAGCGCTACCTATGAGGTAGTTGAGACTATGTATCCATATCATCGAATTGAGGCAATTACACTGGATCCAAGGGTAGAGATACCACCAAGAAGAACACTTGGTATGGAAAATGTTGTGGGATGAAATGTTGGAAATGATGAGTGCAATGAGAGTTTGATTAGATATTGTAGAAGAAGATAGAAGGAGAGGTCTAAACCCTAGACATGAGGATGAAAGTGATGATGAATTGGATCATGCTACAAATCAAAACGAAAAAAAACCTAGAAGAAGAATAAGAATATTCTAATTAGGTAGAGATGTTGAAAGCTATTTCCAAGATTGGTAAGAGACCTAGAATTGAAATGCAAAATTATGAGAGAAATTTAAACCCTGAGGAATTGATTGATTGGATCAATAATATGGAAGAATACTTTGAGTATGAAGAAATTAAAGATTCAGAAAGAGTGATATTTGCAAAAACTAAGTTAAAATGACATGTTGCTTTGTGGTGGAAAGTTCAATTGGATAGAAATAGAAGCCTATACCCTGTAGACCTATGAAAAAGTTGAGTTGGAGGTTCTTCCTCCTCTTCTAAAGACAGTGCTAGATGAGATCTCCTCAACTTCTTTCCTATGTAGGGGTCTCGATTAAAATTTTTTAGGCATAGAGGGAAGTTGAATTGCATCCTCCTATTCAATTTATTATTTATGAAATATAATAGAAAATCAAAAAGTGGGATAGGATGGCAACAAAGTTGAAGAATCAATTTATACATGTTAATTATGAGCTTGAATTGTTGAAAAGATTGCAGAACCTAAGGAAAAAGGAGAAGTTTGTGAAGGAATATATTGAAGAATCTTACAAGATGATCATCATAGATGGACATAGTGAAGCAAGCAAGGAGAAGGTTGTGCAATACATCAATGGACTGAGAACAAACATCCAAGAAGAGTTGAACCTGGTGAAAATGACAATAGTTGAAGAAGCATACTAATTTGCACTAAAGGTAGAGGAAAAGTTGAATAAGAAGTTTGAATAAAGATAGAGAAGTGCAAGAGGAAGATTCCAAAGAAGTGGAACGTAATTTGGGGAGAGAAGACCATTTGTGGAGAAAAAAAAGGATGGGAAACCCTACCACAATGAAGAGAAAGACAATAATTCATATCGCAAAGGAAGAGAGGACAAAAATTTCTATCGCAATGATAGAGGAGGCCATAATTCTTACCATAATGATGATATAGGAGACATTAAGGAGGATTTGAGAAGAGACCATTTAGAGGAACTTGTTTTAAGTGTGGAGGTGATGGACATAGAGCATTTGAATGTCATCAGGAAAGAACTGGCAAGAGGACTAAGAATACTGGAAGAATAGCTTATGTGGATGAACAACCTGTTGGATCCCCTAGTTCGTTGGAAAACTAGAGAAAGGTGGGTCATTAGTAATGAGAAGAGCTTTGATGCATGAAGAAGTGACTAAGGAACCACTGCAAAGAAAGAATTTTTTCAGGACAAGGTGTAAATCCAGAGGAAAGGTATGAAAAATTATCATTGATAGTGGTAGTACTGATAATTTAGTTTTAGAAGAGATGGTAACCAAGTTGAATTTGAAGAGATTGAAACATTCAAAGCCCTACGAGATAGCATGGATTCAAGATGAACGTAAGATCTTGGTAAGTGAGCAGTGTTTGGTGAAATTTCGTATGGGATCATATAATGATGAAGTGTTGTGTGATATTATGCCCATGGATGCATACCATTTATTGTTAGGAAGAACATGGAAATATGATAGGAAATTAATTCGTGATGGAAGGAAGAATACATATATTGTGACTTCAAATGGCAAGAGACATGTATTGATACCTTTGGGAGAAGAAGACAAAAGTGAATTTTGTTGCACTGCAAGAATATGTTGGTAGATGGAAGGAAGTTTTTGGAAGGGTTGAGGCATGAGAACATGTATTTTGCATTTATTCTAAAGAAGTGTAGTAATTAGGAGGTAGAGAATTCTACTACAAAGGATGAAGATCCAATGCATACTAAAGTAGAATTTTTTTTGATAGAATGTGGGTACATCGTATCAGAGAATGTACCAGATGGATTACCATCAGTCTAAAGCATTATTCATCACATAGATCTAATATCGGGAGAAATTTTTCCAAAAAAAGTGGCACATAAGATGACACCTATAGAAAATGTGGAGCTAAATTGACAAATACTAGAATTATTGAAGAAGGGATTGATCAGAGATGCTTAAGCCCATGTGTGGTACCAGTTGTACTAGCACCAAGAGCACTAAAAACTCAAGATAAATCAATAGGATCACTATCAAGTATAGATTCTCATTGCCAAGGATGGATTACATAATGGACTATTTGAGTGGAGCAAAGTATTTTACAAAGATTAACCTAAAGAGTGGATATCATCAAATCAGGATTAGAGAAGGAGATGAATGGAAGACCACATTTAAGACTAATGAAGGTTTATATGAGTGGTTAGTGATGCATTTTGGATTGACCAATGTACCTAGCACTTTCATGAGGTTGATGAATGGGGTACTAAAGCAATTCTTGGGTAAGTTTGTTATTGTATATTTGGATGATATTCTAATTTTTAGTAAGACTAGAGAAGAGAATTTGTGGCACATCAGAAAAGTATTACAGAGACTGAGGGAGGAGAAGTTGCTAATAAATATCAAGAAGTGTAGCTTTACGAAGATAGAGTTGGTGTATTTGGGTTTTTGTCATTTTTGCTGAAGGATTGAAGATGGACCCTAAGAACATTGTTGAATGACCTACACTAGTGAACATTGGAGAGGTAAGATCATTCCATGGACTAGCAATTTTCTACTGAAAATTCATAAGGAAATTTAGTAGCATTTGCACACCCATGACAAAAACAATGAGAGGAGATAGGAAAGACTTTAAGTGGACATCTGAAGCATAATGAAGTTTTGAACTTCTAAAGTGTAACATGCCAATTGTTCAACAAGATAAATTTTCTAAGTTTTACCTTTCAAGATAATGATCTAGGTTCACTTCCCAATGCAATAACAAATTTTCTTTCAAAGAGAGATTTAATAAGCATTAATAACACAAAAATATTTCTAAATATTATTCTCTTTCATAAAAAATAAATTTACATGCTTCCAAATAAATGTTATAAATGAAACATACACAGCTTCTCAAATCCTCCTTCGGTAATATTAGCAATAGATGTAAATCGATCTGGGAAGATTCCCTCAAACCTTGGTTGCCAACTGTGGAGGAGAAGCATCACTCATGTGCTTTTCTGCCATCCACGAACTCTTATGTGATCCCCCACACATCTGCCACATATAGAAAGATGGCCCTACCCTTTGATAATGGAGTTGGTTTGAAAACCTCATAACTATAGCCTATCTGAACTCAATGTTGTGCCCTACATGACTAGAACTTTTATACATCCTATCTTGTATGGAAATCATGGAATAACATGCATAAAAGGTACACAGTGAAATTGACAACATAACCAGTGCCACATTACACTACTTTGGCCAAAGTTTCATATAAAGATTCATCCTAGATCACATACACTTCCCTAGTTCGATTTGTCTCAAGATCATTTGTACACTGTGCTTAGGTAATCCCTTCATGATGTAATATTTAACCATGGGAACAACCTATCCCCCTTGTGAATATAAGTATATCTACTACATAGATTCCCTCTTATAAAATATTCCCAACGTAAGATTTAATTACTCCTAAGAGAATATATGAACTATCTATAGTTCAAAATTCATAAACAAGTTGATCAAACTTCATAGCTATTCAAGCAACTTTGTATCCTAGTATATAATACTAAAGTATGCAAGCACTCCTCAGTACAGAGTATATACAACCAATACTTTACAAACACATTGATAAAGAGAGAATAGATTCTTCTACTTCAAGTATGAAATAACAATCTTTCCCTATACAAACAAATCCATGATTTTGACAAAAAATAGTTAAAGATTCATTCTTTCCCAAATAGAAAAACATAAAGGAATATACCACATGCCTATAAATGCTTATTTCCCAATTGATAGACTGGTTCACTACTACGTTCCTTCTAAAATCAGCTTCCCAAGCTTCTCTTAATACTCCAATTCTCCTAAAAAGCAACTTGCAATAACTCTCTAACTCTATCCTAACAAATACTCTCAAATTATAAAATGGATAACTCAAATAACAAAGTAGTAGAAAGTAAGAATGAATGGCATCCAAATGAGAGAAATATCTCACCTATTTGTACAAAAATATGAGATAAGAATGCCTACAAGTTAACTAAACAAGTTGACACCTCTTAGCAACATAATTCAACTCAACTCATTCAAGAAGAAGGTGGCAGTGATTTGAGCAATTACTTAGCTCATTTAAACACATATCGACCTCTTATTGAGCCAACAATGGTTTGACCGATTCATATAAGCACATGATTAAAAATAGAAAATCAACTTGCATGGCTATACAATTCTATTTGGTTTATGCAAATTCATAATTTTGCGCCACCAAATCAACTCATTCCCTATTAATTTGGCTACTAATTTCACTTGTAAGAATAAGTTAAATTCTGGTTTTTGAGTTTAAAGCATTAGACTTGGTCTACATTTTACTCACAACACTTTGCAAAAGTGTCGAGTCAATAAATGCTTGCATATCGACTTAACATGCACGTGTTTACACACTGTTGTTTATAAGCTTCAATCCATACTCTATTTCATGCATTGAGTTCATAATACATGGCATGGGTTAAATATTCATATATGCACATGTTTTATACAACTCTTTAATACTTATTCACATATGCGCTATACCATATCAATGCTATTTACTTGAGCGGTTAATAAAGAATATAAACTTATATATATTTGTATATGTATATGTATATGTATATGTATATGTATATATATATATATTCATTAGCATCAATCAAACTAATAAACTATTTAATATTTGAATGCATATTTCATGCTATCATACATAAAACATCATTATATGTATGTACATATGTACATATACATGCATGTATTGATATAAGCGTGGACATTTCATTACATCAAATACATACGCGTATGCCAATATGTGTATATATGTGTATATACACATATATCATATATATATATATTACTTATATAATCATCCACATATATTTACCGACCTATCAACAGTCACATATATATTTGACGTATATATCTATATACATATATATGTCTATTTGTCCATTTGATACCCCCATGCCCATGAGCAATTCGTCCATGAGCATGCAGAGGTACATATACTTGTGTATACTCATATACATATTAATTCATGTATATGGACTTATCATTGACATGTATGTGTATACACATATATACGTTTTATGTATATATATCTAATCGATTGCATCAAGAACATATAAGAAAAGAGCTTTCACCAACCAAGAACTTAACACAAAACCAAACATTCTCAAATGAGATCATATCTTATCTAACACATGAACAAACAACATTATGGATTGACTTACCAATATATGAAATAACGACTAGACTTAACCATTCTATATGTGAGTGTGTGTGAGTTCAGTTTAGGCTTTGTTAAGGATTTCCAGACCAAATCCCTGTCCTGAGTGATACTTCCCCTCCTTCTGGAGGCTTGATCCCTGCACCTGCATCCAACTCAACACATTCACAATAGTAGTTAGATGTTCACAATACCATCATTTGCATTATATAAATCATCATTTCAAATATCAAATTCAATAAACACCCTTTCCACATATTTATTTCAATATAACATTAATCAAGTTAGCATTCATTCATTTCTTTCCAAATGATACAATCAAATAAAGTACATGCACATGTTTTCTAATCAAGATTGCAAATACATTCATATATTCAATATTTTAACCACTAATAGTAATAGTAAAAAGGTAAACGCACAACGAGGTGTAACATGAAGCAAAAGGTAACAAAGCAACCAATGTTAGCATTACCTAATTTTGGTAAAGTATTTCAAGTTGATTGTGATGCCAGTGGAAATACAATAGGAGTAGTGTTAAGTTAAGAAGGAAGACCCATAGCTTATTTCAGTGAGAAGTTGAATGATGCCAGAAGGAGATATTTAATTTATGATCATGAGTTTTATGCCATAATTCAAGCCTTGAAGAAGTGCATAAATTATTTGTTGCCTAAGGATTTTGTGTTGTATACTGATCATCAAGCCTTGCAATATTTGAATAGTCAGGGTGCAAGTTGAACTAGAGACGTATGAGATGGGTTGAGTTCTTGCAAAGTTATACATTTGTATTGAAGCATTAGGAATGACAAGTCAAATAAAGTTACAAATGCATTGAGCAGGAGAATGAATTTTTTTGACATAAATGAAGATAGAAGTATTGGGTTTTGAAGAACTGGAGCACATGTATGAGAATGATCCAAATTTTGTTGAAGCATGGAATGTATGTAAATAACTAGTAGTGATAGATAGGAGTCAATGGTTGGATTATTCCATTTAGGAAAATATGTTGTTCAAGGGAAATCAATTGTGTATTCCAATGAGTTCAATGAGGGAGAATTTGATTAAGGAAAAGCATATTGGAGGACTAGCATGAAATTTTGGGGTAGATAAGGCAGTGGCTTTGGTGAGTGAGCATTATTTTTTGTCATAGTTATATAAGGATGTTAGGAAGTATGTTCAAAATTGTAGAGTTTGTCAAGAAGCAAATGAGAGTAGTCAAAATACTGGATTGTATAAACCCTTGACAATATCGGAGAGACCTTGGAAAGATATAAGTGTTGCAAAATCCTTTATTTTAAGGCTTTTATTATGAGTTTTGTCATAAGACATAATCTAGAACTCAAAAATTATTTATGATGAGTGATAAAACTTCGAGTAAAGGATGAAGTTTCACTTTAGAAAAAGAGAGAAGAACAACGCGAGGATTTTAATATTGGAGAAAGTTTATGAAAAAATAAAGAATAAGTGAAATAACAAGTTTTTGAGCACCAAACAAAAAGGAGGAAGGAATTTTTTCATTATGTTTCACTCATGTTGTGGAAATTTTTGTGGTTCTATCTTTATAGTGTTGAAGGGGTCCTTCCATGGTGGCATTGAGAGAGCAGTTTCAGGAGAAGATCGTATGTTGCAGAGTTTTAAAGACACGTTGCAAAAAGGTTTTAATGGGTTTCCATATTTGTTGGAGTTGAATATTGATGGAACTGTGATGGTGGCATTGAAGGAGTCTTCTATAGAGTTTTTAGGGAAGCATAACCCATGTTGTGAGAAAAGGCAAAGTTATCAACTCGCATTGCAGCTAATAAGGGACAATGTGGAAGCTAAGGGAAGTTCCAGTCGTATGAGAGAATTTGAATTGACATTATTAAGGAATCACTCAAAGATTGAAAAAACACATTTAGTCACAATTCCATGAAGCTTGCAAGGAAAAGGCTTTGTGACCCCTACAATGGATTGTAAAATCACTTGACAGGGACTGTCATGACTATGATTTGAAAGCATGAGGATAAGTAAGTTCATAGTTCAAGTGTCAAAACAATTGTATAGTCATGTTACTAAGAGAAGGACAATAAAGGGACAGTTAAAGAATACCTTGGTGTTGAAAATAGAAGGAATAAAATAGTAAGGGTGTGTGAAGATAATGTTCAATAATATTGGAATTCATGAATGGCAGTCTATTATAGAATGTTAGAGCGTATTACTATGAGGAATGACACATGGAGCTTGTGACTATTTGTCAGTTCTAGGAAAGTATCACCATGAAGGGATAATTAGGGTGAGTTTGCAAACTTAATGTGCAAGGTTAGTAGATATTGGAAGATCCACATGGAAGGGAAAAGTCATGAAAATGAGGACATAGCTATCACACTAGTCCTATGAGGAAATATTTTTTAGAATTCTTTGTTGGATGGAAGGGAGAATGCTTTAGCAAATACACAAGTGGACAAGGAAGAATATCTAAGAAGCCCTTAACAATACAAATTTCTTTGCTTGGTAGAAGAGGGGAAAATATGGTGTTTAGTGAGCAACAATTATGAAAGGGTAGGGTTTGAAAAGTTGAAAGAGTCTTAAGACAATCCTACAAGGACATAATAGTTGAAAATATGTGAGGATAGTGAAATTTAATTTGAGTTTGTCTAAGAGTATGATGACAGGGAACTATGAATTCTTGAAATTAACTTTGAAGAGGTTTTTCCAAGTTTTTTCATTTTACCATTGGTGAAAGCAAGCGCTATGGAATGTGGAGTGCAAGTAGTTGATTTAAAGTTTGACCAAGTCTTACAAAGCAATAGTTGTCTTCAACAACAACCTATAACTACAGTTATGTTGACAGTGACCTTTTTGTCAATAAATCCTTCATGATATTGTCAAAAGTTTTGAGGCCTCAAGATAGTGACAACAAGTTAATACCTCTATGTGTGTGATAAGGTTCTAATGACTGCATAAGACCTCATATAAAGTGAGAAACTACATCCATGAGGATAGTAGAAGGTTAATCCATGGGACTGTTGGTACCAAGAAGGCAGGATATGAAGAACAATGCATAATCATAAGATCAAAGGAGTTTCAAGTTACAAAGTGTTAGTTATTTGCCATAAATCATATCATCCTAGTCTCTACTATCAATGAAGGGTATACACAAATTTTAGGGTATAAGCCACTAGAAAATCTAGCATAGTCTTCCATTTCTAATACAAACACTTATGGAGGAATACATGAAAGCAAATTTTCACATAAAGCATTAAATGTTTCAATGATAAACTATCCTACAAGAGCCTTCACTAAGGTTTACAATAGTGTTGAACATCTCAAACAAACTCATTGAGAATTAGTGATAGTCTTTGCAAGTGAATAGGGTTATTGCACATGAAATTTATGAAGGGCAGTCTGCAATGGATAGTCATAATCATCATGGGGTCTATGATACAATCTAGAAATTTGAGTCTAATCCAAAAGTCATGTAGATAGAAGAACATCAAAGTGGAAGCCAAAATAATGTATGACAGTCCAAAGAAAAGTAATGATAGAGCTCGAGAAATATTATACATGTGAGTATTTTTGTATTTGACTTCACAGTTTTAGGGTTAAGATTAAGTGGAAGGTTAGATCCAAAAACTAAATAGGACAGAGCATGTAGTGAAGGAAATTTCAATTGTAGAGAATATAAAAGAGAAATTCATCAAAGACAAAATTGTCCTATGTCAATCCATAAATGAAAGGAAAGAGAAGACCATGAAATTTACACTAAGGGATGAATAAAATGTCATGGAAAGAGACATTTTTAAATGTATCTGCATCAAGGCCCAACCTTTGGTCTAGCTTGCTTGATGAAGTGTCTGCATGGGTCTCAAACAAGAGGAACAAACTTTTAGTTGAAAAAACAGATAGTAATTTCTAGAGTTATTTGTTCATTGACCAGATCAATGCCTTACAGGGAATGCAACATTACATAGCTCTGTTTTTGAGGATTGGAAATGTCAAACGATAGAAATCAAATGATGATGAGTGTATGAAGTTAATGATAGTGTGCAAGGGCATTTTAGAATGATAGTTATCATAGTGTACCATAGAAAAATGGATCTTTGGACATTTTCATGATCATTTAGGTCTTTTTCCTATGATGCTTGGCCTATTTTGCTTAGATTTAATGATGCAATGTGACTTATACATTCACATTAGGTCTTGAATATTCAAATTATTAAGACTTTATGATGTCTTGTGAAGGTGTTGTGAAGTGTCATAACACATTTCTACACTTTTCTAGACTCTTCTTATTATAATTCATCTAAATATTCCCTTTTTGTCCCTTACCAAGTCTTATTTTAAAGTGTTGTAAAGTCTTGTAACAAACTTTCACGCTTTTCTAGGATTGTCATCACTAATTACACCTTTCTTATGCTTTATTTGGCCCTTTATGCACTTATAGGCCTTAATTAAGTGTGCTTTTTAATATAAACCCAACAAATATCATTAAAGGAAACTTAATTCCCAACACCTGCTTACATTCCTTGAGTGGGACCCATTTTCCATGGCTGGTGAATGAGTCCCTCTTGGCACAAAATTCAAAACAAATTCAAATTTCTTTCAGGTTTTTATTCATTAAGACCTTAGGTCGGCTTGTGATGTATTTTTAGGAAATTAGGGCATAAGCATGTATAAATAAGTGTTTTTCTATCCATTTTAAGCCCCATTCATCTTGTTCACTTAATCATCAAATACACTCAAGCATTCAAGCATTTTTCATCTTTCAATCAAGCAATTATCAAGCATCTTGGAGTAGCCATTGACAAATCTTCAGACTTTGACAACAAGGGTTTGGTGATTTTATGACAATTTTGTTGTGTGTGGGAAATGTTAGTATCAAAATGATATGACAAAAACATACCAATGCAACATTAAACTAAAGAAAGCTAAATAAAATGAAATCAAAGAAATCAAATAGAGCTTCGTCAGAATCGTTCCATTGTCCTCTATCTCCAGTGATTTGCTTGAAGCTGCTGCTCTCAGATTGTGTAAGCAAAACTTCTCAGAATGGAAACCTGTAGAACGAGTATGCAAGGGAGAATACTATATGCTGGTGGAGTGAAATGTTGATATATGGATATGCACAGGGGCTGTGGATTATGAATGCTATTAAAACTATGATATGAGGTTGA
>VDFB02212319.1:0-18814 GCA_007258455.2 Sequoia sempervirens | reverse complement strand
TCACAGTTTTTTAAAATGCTGATTTGTACAAAAGGTTCTGGATATTCATTGCACAAGGTAACCATTCAAACATTCCAAATTACCAAGAGTTATCTTGCAAAGTGAGCCGACAACCTTCCTTGGTGTCATATCCCCTAGGATTCGTTAGTTTTCTTGCATGACCCCTAGCCCCGTGGTAATTTGGACTAGAGGTGGATTTTAAGACCATACTATGTTAAATGAACTTATGTGTGGGTGTGATGGTTATGTTCTATAGATGCTAGTACTAATGAATGTAATTAATAAATTATAACATTATCACGTTATTGGTGAAATCTAAATGCATTGATTTTGTTTATACTAACTCAGACTAATGACTTGGTTGGTGAACTTGTGTGAGGTTTGTCAGTGGTTGCAGGTACCCAAGGTGCAAGATGAGGTGGATTCTTGTGGTCCAGTGCTAAGAGACAGACCAACGGAAATGCCATTTTTTTTAGTGTCAAGACTTTGCCTGTATTTTTCACCTAATCTAAGGTTCGTCTAAATTGATATAAATTATGTAGAGTGTTGTTAAATGATCCTTTACATGTAGTTTGAATGCACAAAGGATTGTCCAATCCATGTGTAACCTTGAGATTAGATGCTTCGTCCAATACGTAGTTGTCTGTGCTGCTTGTAAGGTAAAGGCATGAAGTCAACTACTATTTGAATCCAACAAATTAACCTAAGGACAAGGGTTAAGTAAATTTAAAAAATATAAATATAAATAAATAATAAATAACAATAAAATATAAATATAAATAAAATAAAAACACCTATGAATAAATACTTATAATGAAATAATTGGTAGGAGGGCACTTAATAAAATTAAAATCAAATAAATTATCATTGTTGCATTGACCCTGAAAAGAAAAAGGAAATATAAGTAATAAAAATAAATGTGAAGAAAACAGGGGGCGGCGTGAATGGAAGAGTTGACCTGCAGATACGCATTAAGAGGCTGCCTACTCCTTCCTATGGCTGGGAGACAGCCTACATTGATGGGGAATGGCCTTGAGCATGGTAGAGGATGGCGATCATGCCCTTAGGAAGCATGGCGACCTTCAGAGAGGCTACATTTTTCCAGAAATTGACCAAAAAAACGGCATGCTTTTTGGAGACCCAACCCCAGCCTCCTTAAATCTGCAATCTAGGGGTTTATTTCGGGAAGAAAAATCAGAGGAAAACAGGAGAGGAAAGAGGAGAATGAGGCGTTTGGTGATGGTTTGAGGGTTGGAAAAAAATTTGAAAATTTCCAAGCAAATGCTAGGGCATGAGAATAGGAGTGAGAAAATTCTTCCTAAAGCAAAGGAATCACCAAGACTTCTCTTTCCAAGTCAGTTTATTTGCTTTTGTTGACTCTCCTTCAATGTTTTCACCAATTCCTGTCATGAAACGTGCCTAAATATTTAAAAACACCCCTCCCATTAGGTTGTAACTCCTGTAACTCTGTTAATGTTTTGCTCAATGTCTTCAGCCTTCACTAAGAAAGCCATTCTATTTTAAATTCTCAGTCTGTCCCTCTTGTCAAGATTTTGGGTAGGTATAGAGGAGATAAGCTAGCACCTATAAACTGTGTTATTTTGGTTTTATGAGGTTGTTGGAGGTGCTATCTTAGAGCTGCTCTCATTTTCAAAATCAGGTGGACATAATGTTATTACACCTTCATGTAGAGCTGCAACCTAGGGCATGAATACTATGGTGTTGTCACATAAGTATCAACACTCCATTCCATTCTACTGGTTGAAATAAAAGTTGTTCCAACAAATCATTCCCTTCTAACCCCGTCTCACACTCTAGTTCTCCTGGGTGGGTGAAGATTGAATATTTAATTGTACAGATGAAATATACTGTTGATTTAACCCATTTTCAAATATCTCTCATGTCTGAAACCTGGGAGAGGGCAATATTGAATAGTAATATGGATATCATATCAGCAAGCGTTATCCTTATGTTTATGACAATAATGAAATGTTATTTTACCTAGGAGTAGCAAATTCTCTTTGAGTCCATCCTTATTCTACCATGTTGTTAGGTTCTTAATGAACCACTTGAATACATGAAATTATTTAATGAATGTCAAGGCATGATGGAACTAGATAGGATAACTTTAAGCGTTAAGGGAGAAACAAGCATAAAGAAAACTAAGAAATGGGGAGATAAAGGTTCATATAACTAGATTACACATTTATCTAATGAAGGCGTTCGCTGATAAGACAGTCAATATTAGTGAAAACGGGTAAATTCTGTCCTAAAAGGAGAAATTTGTCACATACAAATTTATACCCTAAATATATATATATATATATATATATATATATATATATACTAGGTTGAGGAGGAGTGGGGATCATATGCAAACTAATACAGAAAGGATTAGTTCTCCCTACCTCCAATCGGAAAGAGTTTATGAGCGAGTAATGCTCCATCTATATGCACATTTTTGGAGTCCATTCATGGCTGTAATTAAACTGAGAACAGCTGCAATACCTTTAATCCGAGGGAATGGTAGTAGCAAACTGTCACTAGATGTGTGGCGAGTTGACTACCTTGTCAGCTTTTGTTAGGACTGAATGGTTATCTCCTTTTGGTTGAATAACAACCATAACAGTTTGAGAATGAATGTATTTTGAACCCCTTACGTAACACAACACCAGAATGGGTAGTTGAACCTTAGAGGTGGTTGGGCTTAGAACCTACATATTCCGAATTAGGAACCTCTCTTCCAATTATAGTGCTAAGCTAGGTGTAGGCACTAACTTTTACGACAACGGATGGAGTAGTACCCTATGAGGGCATAGGTAGAGGCAGTAAACTTCTAATATGTAGGCTATTCCTATCCATGTGAGGTGATCCTTAATGGAAAAATCCTATGACCCGCTCAAAGATAAGCTTATCCATGCTTGAGATTGACAATAGTCAAGGAACATACTATGCCGGCGGACTATTAGCCATACCACTTTGATAGCGGGATGGATTCTACCAAGAGCATGTGGGCCTTGGGCCAATGGCATGTTGGCGATGGACGTCCAAGCACGCTAGAGGGTTGGATGGTTTTCCGCTAGTAGCATGAGGACCTTAGGGCCAACAGTATGCAGGCAATGGACCACCTTGCTTGCTTAGCTATCCAATGGACTACCAGGAAGAGAATCTCTAATGAAGCATACGTAGGTAACCGGCTGGACATACCTCATAGAATTGATATGGTATAACCTAATATGGAGTTCGTATCTTAGTTTACTAGTGGTAGGAATACCTTGGGTAGCTAGTCATTAGGAAGTTGACCCTATGCACTACAAGCTGGTATAGATGTCTACTCTCTCACCATGGACCACAAAATCCGCTTGAACGGGTGGACAAGGATTATATTCACTTGGGGGGATCATACTGCATCCCCATGGTGAACCACTGCAAGTTAAAGACATGGAGTCTACATGACCTCGTAGAACACCTAAGGTATATGTTACCTATGATTCCTTCATTGACCATTTTGTTCTAAAATATTGGCATTATTGGAATGACTTGTCGTAGGCATGAATGGTAAATGATTTGTTGTTGGAAATTCACTTGCACTACTATCTTTAGTTGTTGATTAATCACTGATATCATGATTGTAATATAGGCAAAAAAAATTGTGCAAAATTCTTGGATCTTGCTAGGGTTGTTGTCACACTTGGAAAGCATGTTATATATGCCTTAAAAATTAGACAATAGGGACAGTTAATGAATATAGGCACAAGGCATTATCTTTGACTCCTCTCAATGGTGAGCACAAATTCATAGATGCGGTGCGTTGTGGGGTCAAGGACAGCAATGCAAACTCAGCCAACCCTACGCCATTCTCCCTACTTTGGGACATTCCGACAAGGCTTGCGCTAGAAGATTGGGGATGAGGTTGTGCGGCGAAAGGATGCTATGTCTCCTCAATCGTCATCTCCAAAAGTCACCGATGGGACCGTTGCCTCTATGCACAATGGACCTGCGATTAGGGTTTCTCATGCGTCCTCTATTCCTATGATCCGGATGGATGGACTAGCCAAAGATCGAGAAGATTTTTTGCAAACAAATGCCTTGATTTGTAGATTCACTAAGGTATGGCCAAAATTGAGCGATTTGCATTCCTGGATTTCTGAAACCTGGAATAATGTGAAATATTCGAGCCAAATTTTTCGTTTTCAAATTACCAATTACAAACCAATGCACGGATTAAGGTTAGCGGCTAAACCAAAGCGTGTTGAAACAACTCTAATAACGAATGTACACGAGGATCCGCTATGGGCAAGGAGGTGTGAGCATTAGTCCGAGGAAGGAGGATCAAATCAAAATGCTTATGCAAGAACTCTAACCAAGAATGCGGCCGATGATGGCGAGCATAGTTAGAGGGTCTTCACGCTAAGTATTGAAATGGAACTTCGACACCAAGTATGTGCTACCCAATCAATATGGAGTTAGTGACCATATGGCTGAGATATTACAAATACAATGCTTAGAAAGAAATAATTGAAATGTTGCCAGAGAAGTACTCAACACCCAGAATGTGCTTTCTAACCCAGAGTGGGAAAGTAGCTACCATAGGGCGGAGATGTAACGATTACAAAACAACTTCACAATGAAAAGTGAGCATTACAAATCAGAATTGAACAAGCTTGAGAATTACTGCCAGTACTACTGTCAGTTTACAAAATGAAGATCATTCGCCTGTCAAGAGCATAGGAATTTGAAAGATTAGCATTACATCACATAAGAACTCTCCTTGGCTTGATTAGAGATGCCAAATCAATAAATCTCTAAATGACCAAAATAATAATTCTGTTTATTCACAAATCTGCACTTTTAAATTGAAAACCAGCAACCTATGAATTCACTCACATGCTCATATCTCTCTCTTATCTCATCCGATTGACTTGAAACAAAATGCAACACTCCCTAATAAAGAAGGCGCCTAGGATAGAACATTGAAACCAGGTCTAAAAGCCATGTATTAATTATGCACAGATTCCAATGCAAAGCAGATGGTACGGCCCTCAAGAAAGGGGCGATCTGCCTTTTAAAATCACAGCCACCACTATAAAATCTGCAAACTTGAGAAAGATGACGCCTAGACCTAACAATGAGAATGGGATAATACCCAAAACAATATTTTTGTTGTTTTTTGACTTATGAATAAAAACACAAATCTGCTGTAGCTAACAATGCAATATTTGGAAAACCACTAATATGCAAAACTGATCTAACAAAACACAAGCTGAATACAATGCTCAAAACCCAATGCAAAACTCACAATTTACGCTATCTCATCACTAGTTGTTGTGTTGCAAGCAAGAAGCAATGCCCGAGCTAGGAGGCCTTCATTCCTCGAAGCAATCCAATACCATTCCGGCAGAGTAACAATACTGTAGACCAAAGATGCTGAATTGAGGATCAAAGTCTTCCTTTTATAATTTCCTGTTGACTTCTCGAAACCCTAAACTTCTCTTCAGAGTCAAACCCTAATCCTTACAAAAGATGGCGTCCCTTTCTTCAAAGCTCAATCTTGACCTTTTAAATAAATTCAACACTTTAATAAATGCGTCCAAACTTTAAGGCTTGATTTGACCTTGGTAAATTATTAAATAATCTTTAATGAAGGTGCCACCCTCAAAAGACCACTTCTCAAAACAACGTGAAGTCAGACAGCCGAGGTCAACGTTAAAATATAACGTCCGTGACTTTTTGGTCAAAATAAGCTCAACTTATCTCTCAATTTGGCTGAAATAAAAATAAGGCAAACCAACTGATCAAAGTGAAGTAGGAAGTCAACGCCATGCGAACCCAAAACGTAAAGCTGCGAAATAGAATTTACTAAAAATAGTAAATTCCTGAAGATGCTCAGAATGCCAAGAAGAATATACCATTGCGAAGCTCTTTGAAAACCCAGAAATAATCCGCTATTGAAACAATCAACTCAGGGCGGGGCATTCTTCAAAATAGGAAACCCTAATTTTGCCTTAGACTATCTGGTCTCGAGGAATAGGCCAACGATCAACTGAAAGATCCCGGGCTTGAGGCCAGGGGACGTCTGATCGCCCTCCCCAAGATTGCTTGTCCTCAAGCAATTGCAAACTGGATGCTCTGAGGAACCTCATCCCATTCTCCCCAAGTTGCATCCTCAAAGGCAAATTCCGCTTTACCAAGTATTCTGCGTTGTTTCTTTCCTCAAAGAACGTTCTCTGAAATCAAGTAACTCCTCCGGAATTAGAACCAACTGTCCTTCTTCATCCAAAGGTGGCAACTGTGATGAAGCAACCACATTATGTCCAAGTGCCTTCTTGAGGTGAGACACGTGGAAGACGTTATGCACTCTGCTATCAGAAGGTAGCTCTAATTCATAAGCTACTGCCCCAACTTTTCTGATGACCCTGAATGGCCCATAGAAGCGAGGTTTGAGCTTCTCAGCTCCACTCTTCTTGAGAGTAGACTGTCTGTAAGGCTGTAATCGGAGATAAACCATATCCCCAACCTCGAAAGAACGCTCAACACGCCTCTGATCAGCATATAACTTCTGTTGATTCTGTTCAATCTGCAGATTGTTCTTCAATGATTTCATGATGTCTTGGCTCTGCTGCAATAAGTCCTTGGCTTGAGGAGCTTTGCTATCGCCAAACACCAAATCAACAAAGCTAGGTGCTTCATAACCATAGAGAGCCAAGAAAGGAGACATCTTGATGGACATATGAAAGGAAGAATTATAACAGTACTCCCCTATGTGAAGCCACTTAACCCATGCTCTTTGTTGCTCCGACACATAGTTTCTCAAGTAACCTTCCAACCACTTGTTCACTATTTCCGTTTGTCCATCTGTCTGGGGATGGTAACTAGTGCTCGGAGTGAGCACAGTACCACTCATTCTGAAGACCTCTTGCCAAAAAGTGCTTAGGAACTTGCTGTCCCTATCACTCACAATGTTTTTTGGCAACCCATGCAACCTAATCACCTCATGAAAAAACAGATCTGCAACTTGGGCTGCTGAAAAAGAGCTGGTAATGGCGAGGAAATGAGCAAATTTGGTTAGTCTATCCACTACCACATAGATACAATCCTTCCCTTGGGCCTTGGGCAACCCTGTGATGAAATCCATCGAGATGCTTTCCCATTTTTGATTGGGAATAGGAAGTGGTTGCAGCAAACCAGTTGGCAGTGTATGCTCGTTCTTGTTCATTTGACAAACAGGACACTCCTGAATATAACGTTGAACTTCTCCTTTCAATCCTTTCCAAGAAAATCTTTCTCGGATCTGCCTGTATGTCTTAAAGAATCCTTGGTGACCAGCAAGCGGAATGTCATGAAAAGTCAATAGAATCTTCTTCTTAAGCTTTGAATCAGCCACCAGGAAAATTCTTCCCTTATAGTGTATCAACCCCTCAATCACCTTGTACCTTTCATCATGAAAAGTACCCTCAATAATGCTGGTTGCAAACTGATTTTTGGCATAATCAGCAAGCAACATGTCCCTCCAGTCCGTAGTGAGCTCACATAATGAGCTAAGATGGGGTCTCCTTGACAGAGCATCGACCACAACATTATTTTTCCCTTTGACATACTCAATGTCAAAGTCGTAAGCTTGAAGCTTACTCACCCACTTTTGTTGCCTCTCGTTCAGATCCTTCTGATGCATGAAGTGTTTGAGGCTATTGTGATCAGTCTTGACCACGAACTTGTTTCCCACCAAGTACTGCCTGAACTTGGCTAATGCATGCATAATGGCAAGCATTTCCTTGTCATAGATAGAGTATGTTCTTTCAACACCCCTCAGTTTTCTGCTTGTTGTACCCCAAAATTAAAATTTTTGTTACACTTAGACATTTTGAAGAAATGAGTAAAAGTCTTGTCAAATCAATGAAAAAGGTCAAAATTTGGGTGTACGTGTCTTACATGGAGGGTTAAAACACAAATTTTTCAACCCGGCGATGCAGGTCTGCTAAGAAAAGCAACCTACAAAGCCGGATCTGGAGTTTTCATCCCTAAATTTTAGGAAAACTGCTATTTTTAGAAATTTTCTCGAAATAGTAACGTTTTCTGGGTTTTTCTGGGTTTCTTTCAAAACGGATACTGGCAAAATTTTCTAGAAATAGAAAATTTCTAAAAATAGAAAGTTGGTCCGTTAGGGTCCAAACTGATTTTGATTGGCTCAAATTACGTCCATATCAGGCTAGTGCAGTCAGAATCTCAAATAATCAGTTTTGCCCTACTGGGTCTATTCTGCTTTTTCAGAAGCACATTAGGAGTTCTGAGGTCATCAATGAAGGTCAGCCGGCTGCCAGGTGTCAGATTCAACGTTCAAAGCATTCAGCAGAAGGCGAGTTGGCAAGCAGTCACAAAGAACGAGGAAGAAAGTGAAAAATGTTGAAAAGTTTCTAACACTGCTAGACTTGGGCGCCCCAGCCAAGAAAGGGCGCCCATCTTTTTAGGGCACCAGATGAAGGAATTAGGGTTTACATCTCCAATCAAAGTTGTTCAGTTCTCTGCCAGCTCCGCAGCGAGTTTGACGGTGTAGTTATCAGATTATCCAGTCATCTGGGATTCGAAGCTGAACAGGGAGGATCCAAACTGATGTCAGAACGAGAGTAAATGAAAAATATCAAAAATTGACTAAGTGTGGAGGAATTGGGCGCCCCTGGTGAAGAAGGGCGCCCAACTTTTTGAGGAACCTAATCCAGCAATTAGGGTTTGAGAATATGCTTGTTCTTTTCAGTGCTCAGCTAGCTTCGACGTGCTTGTCTCCGTCAGATAATTCGACTGTTCAATCTCTTGCAAATTCAGATCGAAGTCAAAGGTATAGAATGAAGATTCCAAACTCGAAGTCGAAAAAAAGATAAAAATGACTAAGTCTGGTGAGTTTGGGCGCCCCAGGTGAAGAAGGGCGCCCAAGTTTTCAAGGAGCTAAACAAAAGAATTTGCGGACAAGTATCTAACGTGATCTCTTCACAATTGACCCAGCTTTCCAACGAGATACTTCGCACGTCAATCAGAGATCGCAGTCGCCGGATACAAGAAGCCGAACGGAGGGTCCGACAAGAGCTGAATTTCCAAGTTCAGAAGCAAACAGAAAAAAGGTAAAAAAATCTAAGTCTGGGTGAAGTGGGCGCCCCTGGTCAAGAAGGGCGCCCAAACTTTTGAGGCCCTAAAATCCACTTTTTGGCAAAAATCTCTCCAGAAGACCCCTTCTCATTCCTCAATAGCTCTGCGATGAGCTCAACTGGCAGTCGATCCGACACCTGAAACTCTAGATTCGATGGGATCATCTGTAAGGGAGGAGTTTTATGAAGAAATTGAAGATGGAAAAATGGCTAACACTATGAGGGTCCGGGCCCCTCGAGAAAAGGCTCCCATGGTCGAGGTCAAAGAATGGAAAGGATTTTGCGGAGATGCCTCCAGAACTTCTTCCTCTGAATCAGTCAAACTCCGCCGTGAAACCTTCAGCTCGCCTGTCAGGTCGATCTATCAACGGGAAATCAGAGGCGAAGTAGCAGGTCGAAATGGTGAAAAGTTGAAAATGTCTAAATTTTGGTTAACACTGGAGGAAGTGGGCGCCCCTGGAGAGAAAGGGCGCCCAACTTCTCATGCCTTAGAGAATTTTTTGAGATTTTCAAAAGGTTTCAAAATTGCAAAGTGAGGGAAGATGGCGTCCAAATACATTGAACAGAGATTTTAGGGTTTTGAAATAAAAGCAAAACAAAGCAAAACAAAGACAAAACCCTAAGTCTGTTTAACATCGTTCTTTTATGTTATTTTCATTATTTTTTTGCAGGTAGCCTTCAAAGGGAGAAAGTTGGAGCAGCAAGTTTGAAGAAATTTTTCAAGATTCAAAGGCATGGCTTGCTGGTTTTCATCAGAGATTTTTCGGACCCGTGGCAAACCCTTGCTCTCAAGCTTTTTCATCGAGGAAGATCAAATTTTTCAAAGGCCAAGGTTTCCGGTTTTCAATCATCACAGGTCTTTTTCTCTTCCAATCTTACGAAGGAAATTTTTCAAGAAATTTTCTCAAGTTGCAGCAGCTGCCTTTTGCTTTGCATGTCAGTGAAATCCTTAGTGTACTAAATTTTTGTTCTTTGGGTCTTCTCAAAACAATCTTCTGAAGAAAACCCAGATCACAGCTTTTGTAAAGAAAATTTCAAACCCTAGGGTTGGGCTGCTTTTTGGATCAGCTATACAGTGTTTTCATCGATCAACTAGAGTCCATTTCTAATTTGTGATACGAACAAAACCAGTGCCGGCTTTTTCGATGAAAATTTGAAGAAATTAGGGTTTGTTGCTTTTTCAGTCTAAATTCAAGATTTTCAAAAACGGACGATCTGGGTTGTATTGCAACGAAATTATAAGCAAAACCCATATCTTAGAAAAATTTCCAAAAAATTTGTTCGTTTGAAGACGAAAAACCAGCATTCTAAAAATAGAAGGTTGCTCAAAACTTGTTTGAACATAGGCGAGTTTACAGTCATTCTTCAAGGTTTTCAATATGGAGTACACTCCCCTCGAGTTTGAGACCAAATCAGCATTATGTCAAAACTTCTTCATCTCAGCTGAAGAACGAGAGAAGGTGTGATATGAGAAAAGGGAAAGGTATCAAAAAAGAGTTGCGCAATATTCTTCTGTTGGAAATCAAGAAAAGTATCAGAAGCATAAAGTTGCAGAGCCGCCAAGTCATCAATTTGTGAGTCATCTTTGGGGCAGCGATGTTTTTCAAGAACAAAACTCATAAAGCAGTTGAAGAAGTGAAGGATTCTCTAAGTTTGATCACAGAAGACGAGGAGATCTTGGAGAATCAGAATATTGCCTTTGAAGGCATAGATGCACCGAACCGGGACACAATCTCTAATTTCCTAGCGGATGTGATTGAGCTTTAAAGCAGCTTTCTTCTAGAAGCTTTCTTTCTCACTTTCTTTCTATTCTTGGAATGATCCTTATCCATTCTTTGAGAAGAGAAAGAAGGTAAAGATAATAATTGGCGTTTCCCGCTTTTACGCTTTCTAGGGGTTTTGGGTATGCTCTTTCTAGATTTAGTAATAAAGCAGCGGTGAGCAAGCCCTAGATTGTGAAAGCAAGGAGCTTTTAGGGTTCCCTACTCCTCTGCTTGTCTATAAATAAGAGCCTTTGCTCATTAGTTTCTTTAGCCATGCTAGTGATAACAAAACGCTGAGCCTATTTTGCCTTCTATTTGTTATTCAAGTGTCGTTCAATTGTGTTGTGATAGCAAATTGTTGAGCCTCTTTAGCCAACAAGGAGTTAGTGTGATTGTTGTTTCTATTGTGTAAGAATAAGATTGCAAGCCTCTTTAGTTGCAATTTCTTATTCCAGGCATGTTAGAAGTGAGTTTTGTTCCAGAAGTTCGAGTAATAAAATCATGAGCCTCCTTTGCCTTGATATAAAATCTCTGATTTCCGTTATTAGTGTTTTACTTTTATGATCTTGATTTCAACTTACATTGAAGTGTGTAGATGTTCGTTGAGAAAGAGTTTATCGAAGTATTTTGTCAGAAAATCTACCTTGTTCATTTCTAGTTTCTCTTGCTCTGCTTATTACTTGAGAAGTTAGAAACGTCTTTAGTTTAAGTTAGTAGTAGTTGAAGTTCTTAAATCAGAAAATCTCAGTTGCGGCGTTTGTGTTTTATAAACCTTGTGCTCTAAGCTGATAAAAAGAATGACAACTTAGTTTTAGTTACTTTCTTAGATACCATCAGCAAGAGGAGCTTCCCCTCTAATTTGAAGAAGCGGAGTTTATCGTGCATAGTTGTTCAAATCGCATTCGAGTCGCGAATTTAGCGCCAACAACACTCTCAAACACAATAGGATGTTTGTCTTGCATCAAGACAGCCCCAACTCCTTCACTGGATGCATCACATTGCAGCTCGAAAGGCTTGGAAAAATCCAGAATAGCCAGAACCGGACAAGAGCTCATGATCCTCTTAAACTTGTCAAAAACAGTTTGAGCCTTCTCTGACCAACAGAAAGCTCCCTTTTTGGTGAGATCAGTAAGAGGAGTAGCATTCTGTGAGTAGCCTTTTACAAATCTCCGATAAAACCCACAAAGACCCAAAAAACCTTTCAACTGAGTCAAGTTCTCGGGAGGTGGCCAATCAACTACTGCCTTGATCTTTTCAGGATCCACCTTCACTCCCTCAGCACTGATTATGTGGCCAAGGTACAGTAACTCCTCCATTCCAAATTCACATTTGGATGCTTTTGCGAACAAACACTCAGATTCCAGGATGCTAAGCACTTCCTCCAAGTGCTTGAGATGATCTTCCCAAGTCTTGCTGTAAATCAAAATGTCATCGAAAAATATCAACACAAACCTCCTTAACTGATTCTGAAAAACTCTGTTCATGCAAGACTGGAAGGTAGCAGGAGCGTTAGTCAACCCAAATGGCATGACTAGAAACTCGAAATGGCCATAATGACATCTGAAAGCTGTCTTCTCCACATCAGATCCTCTCATTCTAATCTGATGGTAACCCGATCTCAAATCGATCTTCGAGAAGAACTTGGCCCCATGTAGCTCGTCAATGAGCTCATCTATCCTTGGAATGGGGTATCGGTTTTTGATGGTGCTTTGATTCAAAGCACGATAGTCCACACACATGCGCATGGTACCATCCTTCTTCTTCACAAGAACCACTGCAGAAGCAAAGGGGCTCTTGCTTGGGCGAATGAAACCCATCTCCAAGAGTTCTTGAATGTTCTTCTCAATCTCCTCCTTTTGCCTCTTGGGGTACCGATATGGAGTTGTAATTACCGGTTTAGCTCCTTCCTTGAGCTCTATGATATGTTCCGAACCCCGTTCAGGTGGTGGTCCAGGAGGCAAATCAGCAAAGACTTTGCTCTTCTTTGTGAGTAGAGACTGAACATCGGGAGGATAGTCTCTTTTAGTCTCAACCGGACTAGCACGAAGGATCATGCACTCTGCAACCCATTCAGCTTGATCGTGACGGATCAGCCTTGCCATTCTTTTGAATGACACAACCCGAGGGCCCCCATTGGACATTCCTCTTAGTACTATCCTCTTCCCATCGGATTGAAACTTGAGCTCCATAGTTTGCAGATTCAAGGAGATCTCCCCAAGTGAACGCAGCCATTGAATGCCTAGAACGGCATCAGTATCTCCAATGTGGACTACATAGAAGTCATCCTTGATTTCGTAGTTTCCCAATTGCATAGTCATGTTCGAGATTTTCTTGGTGCATGAAATGTGGAATCCATCGGCAACCATGACCTTGAAGCCTTCAAACTCCTCTGTTTGCAGCCCCTTCTTTGCAACCACAACTTCATCAATGAAGTTATGTGTTGCTCCAGTGTCGATCAAAGCAACGATTCGCTGCCCTTTGATCATCCCCCGAACTTTGAAAGATTAGTTTCTTTGGAAGCTCGAAAGTTGAGCCAAGACTCCTCCACTTTCCTTCTCATCTTCGGACTCTTCTGGAGCTCTTTCTACTTCACTCTCTTCAAAATCAAATTGCTGGTCTGAAAAATCAGAATTACTTTCACCAGCTGAATAGTACTCAATCTGATTAAATTTAACTCCCTTTGGGCAAACATGATCTTGAGACCATTTTTCCCTACACCGGAAACATAACCCCTTTCTTCTGAGTTCGTTCAGGGTCTCTTGATCCAATCTGGTGACATGAGGATTATGATGTTTGAACTCCTTATGCTGAGGTCTCAAAGGAGGTCTATGTTGAAGTCTTTTCCCTTTATCCCTTTTGTGAAAAGATGGATTGGGTTGAAACTTTGCCTTAGGAGCAGCCCACTCCATGTTTCTTGCCTTCTTCATGGCCTCTTGTAGGGTTGGTGGATCAAAGGCTTTAATCCAACCCTTGAGTGGTTTTGTCAAACCTTCACTGAAAAGGATCACCAACCGCCTCTCCGTGATTCCAGTGACCATGACTGAAAGTCGCTGGAACTCAGCTATGTAGGCATCAACTGTGCCATACTGCCTCAACTGCGCCAATTCTCTTAAATGAATTTCAGGATCCTTTTTCTCAAATCTCTCGATGAGCCTAGTGGTGAACTCATCATACGTTGTGATAGACCGATGACCCAGAGTAACTAAGCCATGGTACCACCACTCGTGCGCCACCCCATCAAGGTGTAGCGTAGCGAACTTGATCGCCTCTTCTTCTGCCATGGGTCTGAGAGCTAGATAGTTATCCAGCTTTTGTATCCAAGCTCGGGCTGAGCTGTTATCACTCCCGTCAAAGTGTGGAAGTGTAACCTTGTTGACAGCTTGA
Source organism: Sequoia sempervirens (assembly GCA_007258455.2). NCBI lineage: Eukaryota > Viridiplantae > Streptophyta > Pinopsida > Cupressales > Cupressaceae > Sequoia > Sequoia sempervirens. The sequence goes on along the minus strand of VDFB02212319.1, from coordinate 4,533 downwards.
TACAAGTCTCCTTGAACTGATGTTCTTCTTTGATCATAATGTCTCCCTTGTCCTTTATTTTTCCTTTTATGATCCATAAAGTCATTGTAGGACATATCCATCTTGATGTCGCCAGGGAGAGAATCATACTCTGCACGGCCAAGTCTCAACTGCTCCACGAATGAAGCATTCTCTTCAGGATCTGGCTGAGTGTTAACAGGTGCCAAGAAGGTGGGTTTGAATGGCCTGGCTGAGACATAAGTGTTGTTTGAAGTATGTTGAGCAGCATGTCCATCATGCTGGTTGGAAGCACTGTGCTCTCCTCTATGCCCAGTGTTGTTCTGTGGAATGGTGTTCTGGCCCACTCTCCCCATCATGAGCGAAACCATATCCATTAAGGCATCCATCTTCCTTTCAAATCTCTGTCCTGGACTGATGGATCTCTCTCTGCCCTTTCTACTATCATCTCTGGTGCTGGTAACCCTCTCGTTACCCCCAACTGATCTCTCACCTTCTGCCATGTCTGTTTCCTGAGAAGACTCCCAATGAGCCCGCAAGACCTCTGAAGTTGTCTGACCTTTTGGAGCCTGATAGGGCTGGAACTGTTTTCCAACCTTCTTGTCTTCCCTTGCAATGTACCTCTTTTCTTTGTCACTCATAGGAAGATTGATCACAGGATGGCAAGATCTTGGCTCTGATACCGCTGAAATATTCTGAGCCAATTTTTTTTCAAATTACCACCACATAAACCACGCGCTAGCAGCCTTAAACCAAAACGTGGTTGAAGCAACTCTAACTGTAATGTACACCGATCCTCGCCAGGCAAGGTGTATACTGGTCAGAGGATCTTAATCAAAATTCTTATGCAGGAACTCTAACCAAGAATGGCGCCGATGATGGCGAGCATATGGTCAGAGGGTCTTCTACACTAAGTACTAAAAGGGAACTCGACACCAAGTATGTGCTACCCAATCCAGGATGGAGTTGAGGCGACCATATGGCGGAGTATTACAAATTATAATGCTTGAAAGAAATAACTGAAATGCCGAAGTAATTAAACAATCTTAATGCTTAACCTGTGAAAGTAAAAGTAGCCACCATGAAAGGAGATGCAACTATTAAGCAAAACAACTTCACAATGAAAAGTATACTTTCAAACGTGTAATTGAACAAGCTTGAGAATTAATGGCCAATACTATCACAGCTTTACAAAATGAAGATTATTCACCTGTTAAGAGCATAGGAATTTGAAAGATTAGCATTATATCATATAGGAACTCTCCTTGGCTTGATTATAGATGCCAAATCAATAAATCTCTCAATGACCAAATAATAATTCTATTTTTTCACAAATCTGCACTTTTAAATTGAAAACCAACAACCTATGAATTCACTCACATGCTCATATCTCACTCTTATCTCATCCGATTGACTTGAAACAAAATGCAACACTCCCTAATAAAGAATGCGCCTAGGATAGAACATTGAAAATAGGTCTAAAAGCCATGTATTAATTATGCATAGATTCCAATGCAAAGTAGAAAGTACGACCCTCAAGAAAGGGGCGATCTTCCTTTAAAAATCACAGCCACCAATATAAAATCTGCAAACTTGAGAAAGATGACGCCTAGACCTAACAATGAGAAAGGGATAATACCCTGTGAATAATACTCTTGCCAGTTTTGACTCATGAATTTAAAAACACTGTAAAATCTTCGCTGGGTGGGAAATAATTAAATGGCCATCCTGAAACCATTATGCAAAACTGATCTAACAAAGCACAAGCTGAATACAATGCTCAAAACCCAATGCAAAACTCACAATTTACGCTATCTCATCACTAGTTGCTGTGTTGCAAGCAAGAAGCAATGCCCGAGCTAGGAGGCCTTCATTCCTCGAAGCAATCCAATACCATTCCGGCAGAGTAACAATACTGTAGACCAAAGATGCTGAATTGAGGATCAAAGTCTTCCTTTTATAATTTCCTGTTGACTTCTCAAAACCCTAAACTTCTCTTCAGAGTCAAACCCTAATCCTTACAAAAGATGGCGTCCCTTTCTTCAAAGCTCAATCTTGACCTTTTAAATAAATTCAACACTTTCATAAATGCGTCCAAACTTCAAGGCTTGATTTGACCTTTGGCAAATTATAAACAATCTTTAATGAAGGCCACCTCAAAAGCATTTACTCACAACATGAAGTCAATAGACTTGGGCTAAGGGGTCAACGCTAAAATATAACATTAAAACGGATTTTTAATAAATAAAATAGCTCAACCTGACTTCCAACCAGCCCCACAAACATGCCAAACCCGGGATCAAACTGAAGTAGGAAGTCAACCATGCCGAAACCAATTGTAAAAACTGCCAGAAATAGAATTTACTAAAAATAGTAAATTCCTAAAGATGCTCAGAATGCCAAGAAGAACATACCATTGTGAAGCTCTCTAAAAACCCAGAAAGAATCCGCTATTGAAACAATCAACCTCGAGCCGTAATGATTCTTCAAAACAGGTTCCTTAAATTTACCTCACCTTAATGAGCCAACGCCAAAAGTTTCGATCGTGCCTTGAGACGAGGACATTACAAATAAGTTTATGGAGGAAGAAATTTGTTTGTTTCCCTACACTAGAGGGTTTTTTATTATTGAATTAGAATCCATTGACGACAAAGAATGGGTGCTGAAAATGGTCCATGGGTGTTCCAAGGTGACTTTTTGTGCATGAAACCTAGGTATCCGTCATTTGATCCGCGAACTGAAACATTTTCTACTGCTTTTTTCTAGGTGCGTCTGCCTTATCTTCCATTTCAATTCTGAGAATTAGATTGTTTGCAAGCCATCAACAATGGGTTAGGAAAGTTCCATTGCATTTCAAAAGAAACATTGAAATACCAAAGTTCCACCTATAAGCGCATCTGTGTGGAAATGGACCTTTCCAATGGTCTGCCAGCGGAGATCGCAATGAAGGTTGGTGATTGTTATTGGAGGCAGCCTGTGGATTATGAAAGAATAGCTTTTTGTTGCAGAAAGTGCTTCTCAACTGACCACTTCACGCTCCATTGTCAAAAGGTATTCATCCATATGCATGATTTTGGGGCGAGGTCCACCTGGTGGATTGGGGCAAAACCCAAACACTATGTTATACCACCTTGCTCTCAAAATGAGTCAAACTTGCTTCAAGATCCTACAGTAACTCAGCTAAGCACACAAAATGCTCCACCTAATAGCTCTCCAGATCTGCCAAATGGTTCTCAGTTGCTTGGTGTTTTTGGCTCAACTGGGGATGACTTCGCTACTTCTGTAGTCACATCTTCTTCAAACTTTGGGATTTCCCCCAAACCACAGGCATCTTCATTGGCATCACATCCCGAAGCAAGGCCATCTGATTGTTCTCCTCTATAGCTGGAGCAAGTTTGGACAAAGGTAAAAAGGAAGAAACAGGCATAATCAAAACCCAAGCACCAAATGACTTTAAGATCAGCATCAAAAGAGCAGAAGTTGGAAGGAAAGAGTAATCATGATACAGCTCCACGCAAAGGTTGTTTGAAGGTGGCAGGAAGAAAGGAGGCAGAAGGAGACATGAAGGAGAATGTCGAGGATGAGGTCCCCCAATTGTGGCCTCACTAGTTCATAGCTCCAGTCAAAAGCGTTTACATATATATATATATATATATATATATAATCTTAAGATGGAACTTAATATTAATGTTGAAATAGGTATTAAATATAAAATATTGATATCAACATTAATTTGGCATTAATACTAATGTTAATACCGATATTAGAATTAATAATAATAGTTACATTAATGACAATGTTCATACAGACTTTACCTTTGTTACTTAAATTAGCATTGTGGATAGGATTTAATATTAATTTTAGTATGAGATTATTCTTAATAGAAGCTAGGATTTATATTAAGGGCCATATTAGTATTGTCTATACTATCAATATTAACGTAAAATGGGTAATGTCAATAACTTTTCTCAAAAAAAAAAAAGGAGAGATAATAGGGATGGTAAAAGAATAGTGATCTTATAAATAATATTGTTATTTATATTAATGAGTAAGTTAACAATTAATTACTTATAAATAGGATATTGGTGTTAATATTAAGGATAGTATTGATATTAATATTATTAATAATTAATATTAAATTTGAGAGGAAGATTAATATTAGCATTTCTATTAATATTAGTAAATAATCATATTAATGATAATACTAAGAATAAACTTAGTGTCGGAGTTAGAATTAATTTGAAACATTAATATTAATATTATTTGCAATATTAATATTAATATTGAGAGTGAGATTAATATTAACATTACTATTAATAATAGCAAATAATAATTTTAATAATGATATTAAGAATAAACTTAGTGTTGGGGATAATATTAGTAATAATATTAAAAGATAATACTATTTTTAATAATAAATAGTAACATTGAGGGGAATCATACTAACTATGGCAATAATATAAATATTATTATATCGAATGATATTAATATTGGTAAATGTTAGTATAATTAATAAAAGAAATTTATTTTCATCAA
>VDFB02212318.1:0-16496 GCA_007258455.2 Sequoia sempervirens | reverse complement strand
TCCCTCTAATTTGACCTAATCCATTCACTCCTCTTTCTTTCATTATTCATTCATCATTTATCTTATCTCTCAAGTAAAGCAAGCTAGGGTTTCATCATTCCAAGACATCAAGATAGCTTCCTAAGACATTCAAGGGTAGATTCTTCAACTATTGTTGTGAAAATTCAAGATCTATCACCATGGCAAGTTATTAACTCCATTTTTTCATGCTTCATTACTTTGTTTCTTCATTTTGGTTTAATTACCAAAAAGGGGTTTGACCAAGGCAAACCCCCATGTCCTAACATTCACCATTTCTTTCTCTTTCATTGTGTGTTTGCATATTTAGACACTTTGAGGGTTTTAAAATCATTGAAGATTAGATTGAAGACTTTTTGAAGATATCTCCTTGTTGACCAAGCCAAAATAGCAACAAAAAGTGACTTTCAGGCCCAAAAATTAGAGTTTTAGAAGTGGACACATGTCTGGAATCGAGGTGCAAACTAAGGGCTTTTGTTTCCACTTTTCAAATTTTCAAAAATTTAGAAGTAGACTAAGTCACCAAAAGTGGTGACTTAGTCCCCCTTAACTTGACATTTGGAAGTTTTTGTAGTTTTGGATACCCATTTGGCCAAAACAGGCTCAAGAGCAGTTTTTTTAGATCTGGGACTAAGTTGCCCAGATTGGCACAAGTAGTCGACTTCTACATCAGTTTTATCAAGATTCTAGACCTTTATCTCATTTGTTTTCAGCCTCTAGGTGCACACATTCTATTTCATAACTTTTTGTTTAGTTCTGTTTGCATTTCTAAGTCATTTATCACATGTTTGCATATCACAATGTGTTTTCAACCAGCTTGCATTTCTTAAGTATTGCATTAATAATCATCTTTCTTTTTAAGTTTATAGCTTTTAGAAATTGTCTTTAGGCATATTTCATCCCTCTTTACATTAATCTTGAATGAGGACATTGCCCATTTTGGCCCATCTCTCTCCTTTTAGGTGGAAAACCCTAGAAATGTGAGAGAGCATTAAGGTGCCAAAATAGTTGTCTACAAAAATATCATGCTATCATTAAGGATGCAAGAATGAAAAAATGAATATAGTAAAGTACATATTATGCCTTGCTTATAAAGGCAAGGTGGTGAATAGGATTAGACAAGATCATGAAAAGTGTCTTAATCCTATCACATGAGAAAACTAAGTCATAACAACCTAGGATAAGATGAGTTCTAGAAGTGACAAATCATCCTTCTACAAGGAATCTTAGAGCCTATGTAAACTTAACATGTGAATATGTCCCCTTACCTAGTGAGTGAATGTACTAGGTACAAAAAAATTATTCAAACCAACACCCCCTTAAGTGCAACTTAGGAGAGAAGATTACTATGAAAATGATGTAAAGAGGCAAGAATGGGTCCTAGATGTGAGGCCATGTTAGGTACCCATGTACAATGTAAATGCAACCTCTCACAAACGAAGAAAAGGAGAAAACCCAATGGTACAAAACTCCTCCCCAAAAGAGAGATAAATATTATAATGATATCCATCACATGTCCAATCAATCTCTATCCACACAAAGGATGACAATAGAGATCATACAACCCCCCATAATGAGATAACTTGTTGCAAAAGAAGCACTGGAAGCACACTTGTGGAGTAACACTTGAATCCCCAATCTAGCAAGCAAGGAAGGATATTTCTATTTGCTAGAAACCATATTAGAGTCACTCAAGGACTTGGGTTAGAATCATAATAAGCAATAGCAGACCTAAGACCAAGGAACACTGGAAAACTCACAAACTGACACAACTCTGGAATCTATGAAGCAATTGTTGATTGAAAAATGATTTGGAACTGAAATGAAGTGCAAAGAAAATGTAAACCTAATGCACACAAAAAAGGAAATAGTGCATGCATTGATGAATATTCACATTTGGCTCCATAAATAAAAATTACCTTGGATCTATGTAGAGGACAAATTTAGCTTTCCAATGCAACTTGAATCATGAAAATCCAATAATTGAGACAAAAGTTATGGCTTTCTTTAAAAAGGCTGAATTTAGCCTACAGGAAATGGTTTTTTCTAGCAAAAATGTTTTATTTATGATTTGATTTCTAAATAATATGTTCACTGTGTGTACAAAATATCAAAAACCCAAAAATATTTTTCGATCTAGCAAGCAGAAGATGAAAAAAATGAATTTTATTTGACCTTTAGCCTGTAGAAAAATGACGTGCGGTGCTTTTTGGATAGCAATTTTCTTCAGATCTGCTCAAGATATATAAAATTCAAAAGATACCCAAATGAGATTTTGACCCTAGCTATAACATCCAAAAATCATTTTTCTTACAAATGAGTGGAAGATGGATTTCTAAAGTAAAAATAATTACGACTCCAATAAAAAATGGTTTGCTTCAAACCCTTGCAGATCTGACAAAATACATTAGATTTTGACAAAATGAAAGTCAATCTTGACTTTCTATAACACCTTGGATTTAATGGCGAGGCTCTCAAGTCCTTAACTAGGATCCAACAAAACTTTCATGCCAAGATTGGTCCCACAAATATAGGAACAAGTTTGCAGCGCTGAAGCTTTGATACCATGTAGGAGCTTATGGTGAACTTAATGTGTCTAATGCAGGAGCATTCAAGTCCACAAGCAATCCTACATCACCCAAAAATATTTTTAGTTTAATTTTTCAATTTTGGATTATTTTGGTGGTTTCAAGCATCTCTCGGTTTCAGGAAGTCTCTTGTTTTTTTTCAAGAAAAAATGAGCTTCCAAGAAAAAATTACATCAAAAGTCACCTTCTAGCATCCAATTGCACACTTCCAAAGCATTAGTTTGATCAAATTATTTTGCCTTGATATTATAGATTTTGTGGCAGTTAAATGATTGGGTTTTATTACTTTATGCTTCATCTTTCCATTACATAAAAAAGTTGGGGCATTTGAATTTGAAAATGGAAAAACAATTGGGAGCCCAAAAAGGTCTTTCATCATAGTAAATTTTCCTTTGCTAGAGGCATCTTTCCATAGCAGAAATTGAAGAATTTTTTTTTTTTTTTAAATAACAAAATTTAGATAGATTAGGAGGAAGGAGAGAAGAGAGTGTGGAAGATTAAGGGGTAGCAGTCAAAACTTGGAGGTTGTTAAATACAATAAAAATTAGTCATTTTAGATCAACAAAAGAGGCCTACAAATGGGGTAGCATTGAAGTTACTGAGAAGAGAATGGCTAAAGAACAAAGAGAGATAGTGAGCAACCGTGAGTAAATAGTGATTGTGCAAATTTTGATTTGTAATGTAGAAGCTTTGTCTCTAATTTGAAAAATTGAAATAAAATCAACATGTGTTTGTTTGCATATTCATCACATGTAGGGGAGAGGACCCAGTACCTGAGCATATTTCAATAGTTGTGATAGTAGTTTTTTATATAATGTCCAATATTTTTATCATTATTGGACCAATAGTTGTGACTTTAAAGTTGTTAGTGTTGATGATGACTACCCATAATTAAACAAAATGTATTCCTTTGATCTAAAAAGCAACCAATCATGTGATTCTACATTAGCGCTCAATAAAACATGTTGTGAATGCATAAGTATTAGTCTCACTTTTTTTTGGGCCTTTTTGCACACCTTGACAAAAAGCATGTTGATATGGCATCGTATTTGACGATGTGGCCATGAAATCTTAGTTATAAGTAGGGGACTTGCCAAGTAAGCTGCTGTAAAAAATTGAGAGTGATTTAAGATTTCCAAGTAGGATAATTAGAAGCACGAAGTTAGGGTGCACAACTAGTGGGTCCTCTACCCTAGTATACTATAATATAGACATTGGTTATTTTAAGTGTTGTATTTTCTATTGTTTTTATTTGCTAAAAATAACTCATGACTACAATAATTGATTTATTAATTTAATTTAATCAAACTTAGTGCCTAATGTATATGATCAAAATTTATATTCTTAATTAACAATTAATACTTTTATATTAAAATAAAATTATTTTAATAAAAAATTAATAGTATATTTATACAATATTATTTTATAAATCTAAAATATACAATTATAAAACCAATATATTACCATTTATATAATTAAAATAATTAATATTAATGTGTCATATATGATTATATAAAGTTTTTAATAAGTTTAATTTTTATTTTTTATTTTTATTTTTGAATATATATATATATATATATATATATTTAACTTTATAAAAATATATCTAGAATAGTTTATATTTTTAATAATACTATTAATACAATAATTAAAATTTTAAATAAACATATTAAGTTAAATTTATATTTTCAATTGAAAATTGAAAATTTTTATTAAAAATATTTTAAGGATCATTAGTAAATTTAATAAAAATCCTTTATTAAATGTTCTATAATATATTTAGATTATCTTATTTTATATATCAAAAATATACGATTGTAAAATTAATATAATTTATATTTATAATAATATTATTTATATACAAACAAGAAAAATGAAATAGGCATATTATATCTATTATTAAATCTTGAATTTTCAAAATTTTAAATTTATATTTATATCTTGTGATTATTATGAGTCAATCTATTGAATGTTTATTATGTTTTAATTTTTTATAAAAGATTTTTGAAAAAATTCATTTACTCATCAATATTTTACAAATATTTATAAACAAACTCAACTTCAACTATGTTAGTCATAGTTGTTGTGTTTAGTATAAATCAAAATTGCTTTCAAAGTCAACCTAATAATTATAATTTTTAAATCCAAGAGCAAAGGTCAAACCTGAAACCAATGTAAAACAAACCCACTGCCCAAGCCAACTCAGCAGGTTGTCGACACTCCTTTAGTAAATCCAACTGCGATGTCAATACTCGAGATTTCCTACTTTTCTCTTCACCGACGAGTTTTAAACATCCACGTCCATACAAATTTCACAGATAACTTATTTTTCATGTGATTCCATTTTTTATGTCCCTTCCACGTTACCATGCATAAACTAAAATTGCCTGAAATTCACAATCTGAAATTCGTTTCCAGACATGAAACACATTGCTCATGTGATCGGCTGGTTCGTCTAGAAAGAAAATATTGAACATACTTGTCCTCCTTGTCCTTATTTAATCTGCAGAGACGAGATTAGTGAGGCAAACAAACAGCGTTCCTGATCTGCTATTAAATTTTACTATTCTGCAATAAAGGATTCTCTCTGCTAACACACCATGTCGCTGGAGGCGTTGGCCATGGCGGGCGTTGATTACACAGAGGTTGATGCTAAATCATTTCATAGTCCACGCTATCAGTGCGAAGAACACAGGCCAAATACATGTATCCAAGGTGAAGACGCGTTAATTTCAAAAGCTTCTGCTCCTGAAGAAAAAGCGCGGTCCTTGTCTTTCGAGAAGCGAAAGAAAAAGAAATTCTCAAAGCCAAAGGAAACCAGAAGAGTAGTTACAGAAAATAATGGCAGCATGGATTGTATTGATGATCCAGTGAATATGAAGAATTGTCCGAGATAATGGGCTGAAAACAATTGCAAAGCCGGGTTGTTGAGAAGTTGGAGCAGATGAATGAAGATATCAGATCCATCAGCTTAGAAGAGAAACATCCACAAGCCAGAGCAAGAGCGGTATGAGCAGAAAATGTTTCAACAAACAGTAGAGAGATTTGTAGTGTCGTAGCATGCACAGAAAATGTGAGAGCAAATGCCAATTGTGTTCTCTGTATGAATAACGAACAGTAGAGAATAATGAGGGTGAGGATCATCATTATGTGAGCAGATTACTTGTAGGATCAACATCTTGCTACACTAGCATCTGTTGATTTTTGTAGCTCGAAAAGTGGGATATGGCTTTGCTTTAAAACAACTCAAGATTAGATATGCTTTAAATCAATTCGAGTTGGATTTTTAGCAACTGTAGGATTTTTATTTCTTTAATAGAATGTTTTCGAGTTTGTGAGGATAAGATAAGTCCAAGAGTGATTTTATGTGTAATTAAAGCCAAATAAAGCAAGGAAAGTTTCTTTCCTTGCACGCTAAGTAAAGCAGTTGGGCTCTATAAAAGTAAGATTGTTGTAGCAAACTTATATTGTATTTTTGAAAGAAAAGTTTGCTGTTAGGATGAATAGAAGATCCAACATTTGCAGGTTTTTCCGCGCATTGGGGTTTCCTGCGTAATTCTGTATTATTGTCTTTTTGTGTTTGGCTTCTTGTTATTTTTACTTCCGTTGTTATTAGTTCTTATTTAATCCGATGTATTAATTGTTATAAATCAAATTTCTTTTCTGTGAATTTATTGTGCAATTAATCTATAGCTGGGTTATAAGAAATTAACATGGTATCAGAGCTCTAAACTCTGAATACGAAGCCAAGATTTGTAACGCAAATTTCAAGAAAAAAAAATTAGTTTTTCGTCTTGATTCACGTATTTATGGCGGCTTGACGTTAAATCTGATGGAAGCGAGGGTGCGTCTAACTTCTTGTAGTGGAAGGTTCGGATTACATCTGTTCTCAAGGAGAATAGGCTATGGATCTATGCTAGCATAGAAGTGACTCCACCAACAAATGATCCTGTTGCCTTAGATTTGCATGAAGTCAAAGAGGCCAAGGCTCAGAGGATTATCCTGGATGGAGTCAGAGATCATTTAATTCCTCATTTATTGGGGAAAGATGCCACCAAGGAGATGTGGGATACACTCACAAAACTTTATCAGAGTGACTATCAAAGTCATAAGATGATGCTCAAGGAAAAATTGCATAATTTCAAATGTCCAAAGGTCGAGAGCGTGACCTCTTACTTGTCCAAGGTAACACAGGTTAGGGATGAGCTTGCTACTATTGGAGAGATGATTAATGAAGATGAGTTGGTGTGTATAGCCTTGAATGGTTTTTCGAAGCACTGGGAAGTGTTTGTAAAGTGTGTTGCCGGCAGAGATCGGCTACCTAATTGGGTGAGGCTTTGGGATGATTTTGTTCGAGGAGGAGATCGGTGAAAGGTGCTCACCTCTGAGGTCAGGATGAAGAAGGTCAAAGATGAAGAAAGTCTGCTCTTGCAAGTAGCGGCAGTAGAAGTCAATAAAAGAGCAATTGGAAGGGTTCTTCTTCCAAGAAGAGTGGGAAGAAGAAGAATCTGAGCAAGATACGTCTTTTACGCCATTAAGATGGGGTCACTATGCCCGGTCAATATGGGGCCAAAATAAGACAGCGGAAAAACAATTTTAGCACCACTACAACCAATTAGACGAGTTTTCACTCATTTTTACATCTCCTCAGTTCAATTACCAATTATGGTATATTGACGATTGGGGCTTCACTAAGCCACATGGCGAAATCCGGAAGATATTTCTGGATTGGAGAAAGCTGGATTTCTATATTGAGCTTGGAGATAATGCCAAGTACCATGCAATTGGTATTGGCACCATCAAGTTTCAGAGGGAGTCTGGGAAACCTTTGTTGGTAGAGGATGTGTTGTATGTCCCTGGCATGACAAATAATTTAATCTTAGTTTCTGCTTTGGAAGACAAGGGTTACATCGTGACCTTTGAGAGGGGAAAATTCTATATTCATCCTAAAGATTCCAAGGTTGCAAAAGTGATGGGTGTCGAGCGCTTGGGCGACTTGTTTTTTGATTCTACGGTTGAAAACAAGCACACATCTGTTGGTTAGTAGTTATGCAAGGGATAGGAGGAATTGTGGCATGGGCATGGCTCACTGCTTCACCATAGGGCACTTAATATTCTTAAAATAAAGTGACGGGCTGCACGAGATGAAGATGAAAGCATGAGGTGTACTGAGGAAGCATTGTCTTGGGAAATATGCTGAGACAATTTTCCAGCGTGACACTAGATCAAGGGATTTTTGGATCGTGTACATTGAGATGTGTGTGGGTATGTCAACAACATCCTTGAATGGATATGAGTATTATGTTACCTTCATTGATTTCTCCAGGAAGACATGGATATATTTCATGAAGAATAAAGATGAGGTCTTCAATAGGTTCAAAGAGTTTAAGACTCTCATGGAGAACCAAACTAGGAAGAAGATCAAGATACTGAGGTCTGATAATGGAGTAGTATACCTTGAATGTACCTTAAAACATTTTGTACTCGAGAGGTATCAACAAAGAGTTGACAGTTCTGTACAACCCTCAGTAGAATGGGGTTGCTGAACGAAAGAATAGAGCTATCGTTGGAGCAGCCAAGGCCATGCTTCATGATCAAGATCTACCTTGGTTCTTATGGGCAGAAGTTTGCAACACAGCTGTGTATTTGCAGAATAGGAGCCCTCAAAAAGTGTTGGGCAAGTTGACTCTAGAAGAGGCGTTCACTGGTAAGAAACCAGATTTGGGGCACATTCGCATCTTTGGATGCCTTGTGTATTGTCACATTCCTGTTGAGAAGAGAACCAAGTTGGAACCTACTGCAGAGAAGGGTATCCTTGTTGGGTACAGTGAAACTTCTAAGGCTTATCGGGTTTACATTCCTACTCTCAAGAAAATAGTGGTTCGTAGAGATGTGAAGTTCGAGGAAGAAAGGGCTCTTCAGAAGTCAAGAAACTTGATGAATGAGGAACACTCACCCACGATTAAGGTAGCACAAATTCCTCAAACTTCACTCACACAAGCTGGAGAGCAGAACAAGCAAGATGATGAGTTAGAGGAATCAATAATTCCTCAACCTCAATTTCCTATTATAGAAAAGAGGAGAAACAGGGCAGCTGAGCAGACACTGAGAGAGGCTCAAGAATATGTAGGTGATCCTCAAGATTTAATCAGACAGAGAAAGGATCCTGGACGTTATTTTGATTATGTTGCACTTATGAGTGAATTAATTGAAGTAGAGCCTTCCAACTTTCAGGAGGCATCCAAGCACCAAGTGTTGAGAGATGCCATGGTGGAAGAGTATTCTTCCATCATGAAGAACAGTGTGTGGGAGGTAGTACCAAAGCCAGAAGATAAGTCTGTGGTGGATTCAAGATGGCTGTATAAGATTAAGCATGCTGCAGATGGTAGTGTGGAGAAGTTCAAAGCTCAGTTTGTGGCTAAGGGGTTTTCTCAGAAGGAGGGAGTCGACTATGATGAGACTTTTGCTCCAGTAGCCAGGTACTCATCCATAAGAGCTATCATTTCTGTAGCAACAAAAATGGGTTGGAGGATTCACCAAATGGATGTAAAGATAGCCTTCCTCAATGGAGTGATTGAGGAAGAGATTTACATAGAGCAGCTAGAAGGATTTGAAGCACATGAGAGGGATTCTCATGTATGCAGGTTAAAAAGAGCAACATATGTGGACTCAAGTGGCTCCCATGAGGTGGTATTCCGCGTGTGATAATTACTTGCAGTGTGGGTTTCATCAAGGTGAGGTGGATTCGAGACCTGCCCTTTATGTTCGGGTGAACTTCTCATGTGTTGTTATATGTTGATGACCTAATATTTCTCCACGGTGGAGGGCTCATAACTGCGCAAGCCCGGGATCTTGCGGGGAGGTTTGAGATGGTTTTGGGTTGATGCATTACTTTAGGATTGGGTTGTGGTAGAAAAGAGAGGGACGGATGCTTCCTTGGACAAGGGAAGTATGGTGATATCTTGAAGCGATTCGAGGATGAGAAAACTGTAAACTGTCAACGCCACTTCGACCAATTGAAAGAAGATTGATCTTCTAGATCAGAGGCAATGGACCCGACTTTATACAAATAGTTGATAGGCTCTCTTATGTATCTGGTCAACACCAAGCCAAACATTTGTTTTGCAGTGAACTCACTCAGTCAGTTTATGGTGGAACCTAAACATGTGCACTAGATAGTTGCAAAGCATGTTTTGAGGTATCTCCAAGGCACAGTTGATTATGGGCTAAATTATGTTCAGCAAGATGGAGTGAAGCTTGAGGGGTTTACCGATGCATATTGGGCAGGCAGTACAACTGATCGGAAGAGCACTTCAGGGTGCAGTTTTAGTTTAGGATCAGGAGCAGTCTCTTGGTACAATAGGAAATAGAAATCGGTTCTGTAAAATTACCTTAGAAATAAGTATATAGCCTTGATGTGGCTACATGTGAAGACTATCGGCGGAAATACCTAGGCTCTTTAGATAAGAGTTCGATCTAAAGTCATTCTTGTGATAATCGAGTTGTATCAAACTCTGCGAGAATCCGATGTTCATGACAAGTCAAAAGCACATTGAGATCAAGTACCACTTCATTAGAGATTGTTATGCGAAGGGGATAGTGAAGCTGTTTACATTCCTGAAACCGAACAAAAATTGTAGAATATCGATGAGAGCCTTGATGAAGAAAGTTTAATTCTTCATGGACAAGTTGGGTGTGGTGCAAAACACTTTCCTTGTAAGAGGGAGTGTGTTGATTTTTGTAACGAAGTGGGATATGGATTTGCTTTAAAGCAACTCAAGATTAATTTGCTTTAAATCAATTGATTTAGATTTTTAGCAACAACAAGTTTTAATTCTTCAATAGAATGTTTTCGAGTTTGTGAGGATAAGATAGGTCCAAGAGTGATTTTATGTGTAATTAAAGCCCAATAAAGCAAGGAAATTTTCTTTCCTTGCACACTACGTAAAACAGTTGGGCTCTATAAAAGTAAGATTGTTGTAGCAAACTTATATTGTATTTTTGAAAGAAAAGTTTGTTGTTAGGCTGAATAGAAGATCCAACATTTGCAGGTTTTTCCCCACATTGGGGTTTCCTGGGTAATTCTGTGTTATTGTCTTTTTGTGTTTGGCTTCTTGTTATTTCTGCTTCCGCTGTTATTAGTTGTTATTTAATCCAGTGTATTAATGGTTATAAATCAAATTTCTTTTCTGTGAATTTATTGTGCACTTAATCTATAGCTGGTTTATAAGAAATCAACAGCATCATGTAGACAATCTAAATAGTTTAGATTCCATGTCTTCAAATATTTACAGGTAGCAATAGGAGATTGATTAAAATAAAAGAAGTAAACATAACTTTCGTTTACCAATACCAAGCTCCTCAAAGTGCTTCCTAGCACCATGGGGTCCTTAAATATATTCTTACACAAAAAAATTTCTAAGAGTACAAACATCTATACAATACAAATATGAGAAGACCATTTGAATATTACTCAATATAAAAAAAAATTCAATCATCAATAATGAATTATAGAGGAATATATTTTTAGAACTATTAGAATTAATAAATAACTTATTAAACATTCTTAATCTTCTCAATTATTTTATTGTTATAAATCTTAGATCAATTATCTTGATTTTAATATTTTTATTTGATTATTCATTCTATTAAACACTTACATGTTGTAGGGTGTTCTTGTTATCCTACAAATGTACTAATTTATAATTTTTAACATCTATATACTATGACATGATTTCATCTACTTTCTATCTCTAAAATGTTTTTGTTTAAATGTCAGTTTTCAAACACACATTTAGTATGTTTCTTAAATAAATAGTTTTTAAATTTATGAGTATCATGAAAAGTAACCTTACTCAACTATTAAATCATATCTATTAATAACTTCCTTTAAGAAAATTACAAGTCTAGTTTCTCAATTATTAAATCTCATTGACTATTGGATTTTCTCTCTTTCATATGTTTGAAGGTTTTTGTTGATCTTATTTCTTCACTATCTCTTCATATTCACTTAAATACTAGATCCCCTTAATGATTGGTCTGTAACTAATAATTGCACAACCATTTTCAAGATAAAATCAACTTCAATAATGGTTCATCTATTAAATCTAGACTTGACTAATCGGACATGCCTTTTACAAACCTTAGCATTGTTGCACTATCATTAAAAAAAAAAAAGGGTTCACCATGAGACAACAATCTATAATCAAAATATTTGTGCTTGGTCTCTTAAACCTTACCAAAGCTTCTATGGATGCTCATTATAAATGTTATAACGAGCTAGAAAAAGAGGAATGTACCACCAAAACAATAATATTTGGTGCCTAAATTTTTGGAGTTGCCACCACACATGTTATCACACCATATTCTATCTCATATAGAGATATAATTTTGTTTGCATATTTTCCTATAGTGAATAATAAAAAGAAATACATTTGATAAAGATATGTACATTATCAAGCTTCAACTTAGTGACAAATCATTACTAATAAAATACCAATTTAGCCCAAAACCTAAATAAAAAATTATTAAGGAATTGTTTAAATGAACTCCATTATCATGGTAGATATTCCAAATATTCTATCTAGAACCAAATATAGAGTGGTATAAAAATGCAAGTTGTAATTAATTTTATTCTAAGAGTTGGAATGGTGGATACAAAGTGTTGAAGCTGCTATTGATCCAGAAAGGTGGTAAAAATTAAGGGGTGTATTGTAAAAATAATTTCGTCTACAATCTAAAAATGATAAATGTTTATTTTAAGAAGTTTCTATAATAGAGAAAAATATTAATTAATTGTTTGTAAGTTTATATTGTTGACAATGTCAGCCACGTTTTAGAAATCTCTAGGTCAGGGTCTATATAATTAGACAATTATAAAACAACTTTAATAGATTTGAATACAAGTTTCTTATTGTGCTAAAGTAGTGAGTGTTCTTCTCTCCCTCTATCAACTAACACTTTTATTTATTAGTATTTTTCTGATTTATTGATTTTTTGTAGATTGTTTTATATGCTAGAAGTTGTGGGTTTGTCAAAAAAGTATCCTTAGATTTTTATCTTTTAAAATTTAACGATAAATATTACTATTTAAAAATCTTTATATATATTTATGAATTATTTATATATCCAAAGAATTCCATATATCTATATATATATCTCAAAAGAATTTCAGTTGGAAGTCTATGTAAATCTCTAGATTTATATACTAGAGACTATGGATTTGTGAAAAACCTCTTTAAATTTTTATCTTTTAAAATTTAACAATAATTATTACTATTTAAAAAACCTATATATATTTTTTATTATTTTTATATCCAAAGAATTCCATAAAGTTGCTTGAGCTTAATCAAAGCTCAAAATTTTCAACTGTATTGTTAGCCAGATGATTTGCTATGTCTTTTTTTGATAAGTTAAAGTATTCATGCAATAAGATGTGTAATAAGGTAGTTTTTAATAAAGGGAAAAACTGGTTTTACAGGGACCTGAAACCACAAAGTTTACAAGCTTAAAAAAGATAAAGCATTACAAAACCCAAAAAATAGGAAGGTTGCAAAACAGTAAAATCCAAGATAGACCGCAGCCACCAACCCAGAGCCAGCACAGGCCAACAAAAAAACCAACACGAAAAGACATCTAAAACTAACCTAAGGACTTTAAAGTATCAACAACCTCATCTTCAAGGTTGCACATTTCCTGGGTGCCCATTTTCAGAGCCTAAATCTCTTGGGGCATAGAATCAACCATTCTCTTTAGGTGAGCTATCGTCATCTTCGAGATGCCAACGTCCTCAATCTTGTTTTTCTCCCTATCAGCGTCCAAATCCACAACCAGAGATCCTTGTTGGAAATTTTCCTTTTTCTCAACCATAGTGCTCATGATAATGACATTATCTTTTGCAATTTTGTGGTTATGCTCCATGATAGTTTTCATAGTGTCCCTGATTTTGCTAATTTCTCCCTCTAGGACCTTAACCTTAACCTCATTATCCTTCTTCATCTTGTCTATGAGCTCAATATTTCATTCGAGGTGCTCGGCCATCAACCTCATGTTTTCCTCCGTACACACAACCTCAGCAGTATTCTGGGTAGCTTCTTTAGCTTTCATTTCTTCCAACTTACTAGTGAGAGCTCTATTTTTTAAGCTGAGGTCCTTTATCTCATGAAAAACCCAGTTTATAATCCTGAAGTAATCAACAGCCCAATTTCTAGCAATAGCTAAAATATCATCAAGAAACTCTCGGTCATCCTTAAAGTAGTGGTATTTAGGGCTAAGTCTGTTGGGGAATCTAGGTTTTTAATCTCTATCAGTGGCGGGGTAAGAGGTATAAGAATCCTCATTGGCTTTAGGGCTGTCAATTTTATCCCTCAGGGGGTCCTCAGAATAAGAGGCTAGTTTGTTAACAGGGGGGTCCTTCTTCTCTATTTTTTCTTTCTAGCAGAGCCAACAGGGGTTTTCATAGAATTTTTCGTCAAAGGATTTCTATGTGTAATAAGGTAGTTGATTTAAAGTATTATTGGTAGAATAATTAATTTGTCAATACTACTGATAGAATGAAATTTTATTAAATCATTTGACATATTAGAAATGAAATTTGTTGAAGTACTTGCAAAACAAATCTTCTAAATGACGTTTAAAATTTAAAATAGAAAAACTTAATTCAATAAAATTTAAAATTATGTTGCAAATATTAATCAAAGAGAGGCAATGTCAAATGAAAATTAAAGATCTAAATATTATGTAATTTAATAATTACAGTTGAACATAAATACATTCAATTTGAAACTGATAAAACATGATAGAATTTACATATATAGTGTTTCTTAAGCAAACTATGAAGAAAATAAATATAAAATAGATCAAAAAATATAATTATTCATTATCTTTTATTAAATATTTTTTTATTATTAGCTTTTAAAATATTTTAAATTAATAGATATAAAATTTATTTTTATTATTATTAATTATTTTAATCACAATCTCTAATATTTTCTCTATTTTATCTTTTCAATAAATTAAAATCATCCCAAATATAATTAAAAAATATTATATTTATTGGTCCACAATCTTTTAAATAAAAAATAATGTCATTTTCAAATAGTACAATAAATAGAATTAAAAAGTGACATAAAAATACATTTGCACTATTAACTGTTTTATAGTCAAAATGAAAAAGTTAAAAGATTTTATAGCTTACATCACACTAATATTACTATTCACAATTATTATCCAATAGAATGATAGATAAATTATTTTTTGTATTTAATAAAAAAATTGGAAAAATAATACATTAAGAATTTTTATAAAACTATTTTAATTCTATTATCTCATTCATTCTTTTGTTGACAACTAATAAATTAGACGAATACATTAGTATACCTAAAACTAAGAGTAATTTCAAATGCATATGGATTCATAAATATTGTCAAATAAGATCATGATCTTAAAATTTGTAACGCATATGGATTCATAAGTATTGTCATTTTAATTTTTGTTATTTTGGATTTCTCAGCTTGGCCCATGATTTTTTGATTTTCTAGGCTCTGCCCATGTGACCTTCGAGATGTGCTTTCTTACCACCCAAACTTTTTTTTGTGAATATGTATTCAATCTCTTTATTAATATAGATTAGAAGCCTTTTCATCAAAACAAAAAAAAAAAAATTTATCAGGATAAGATCACAATCGTCAGCACGACCAACACTATTTTGTGATAATTTGAAGACAGTCAAATATGATGTTGTATGGCGTGATGTTTCACAATCACAGCAAGCATCAAAACAAAACAAAACAAAACAAAACTCGTTTGCAGAAAGAACGGTGACGCCATCAGCATCTTCTTTTGTAAAACCAACTGCAATGTGAATACTCGAGATTTTCCAAATTTCTTTTGACTGAAGAGTCTTAAACATCCACGTCCATACAAATTTCACAGATAACTTATTTTTCATGTGATTCGATTTTTTATGTCCCTTCCCTCCCTCCCACTTTACCAGGCATGAAACTAAAATTGCCTGAAATTCACAATATGAAATTCGTTTCCAGAAATGAAACACATTGCTCATGTGATTGGCTTGTTCGTGTAGAAAGAGAATAGTGAATAAACTTGGCTTCCTTGTCCTTGAATATTTAATCTGCACTGGAGAGGAGATTAGTGCGGCAAACGAACAGCGTTCCTGGTCTGCTATTAAATTTTATTATTTTGCAATAAACTAGGATTGTCTCTGCTAACACGGGATGTCGCTGGAGGCGTTGACCATGGCGGGCGTTGATTACACAGAGGTTGATGTTAAATCATTTCAGAGTCCACGCTATCAGTGAAAACAACACAGGACAAGTACATTTATCCAAGGTGAAGACGCGTTAATTTCAAAAGCTTCTGAGCCTGATGAAAATGCACGGCCCATGTCTTTCGAGAAGCGAAGGAGAAAGAAATTCTCAAAGCCAAAGGAAACCAAAAGAGTTGTTATAGAAAAGAATGGCAGAATGGATTGTATTGATGATCCAGTGAATATGAAGAAATGTCTGAGAGAATGAGCGAAAACAGTTGCAAAGCTGGCTGTTGAAGAGAAGTTGAGCAGATGAATGAAGATATCAGATTCATCAGCTTAGAAGAGAAACATCCACAAGCCAGAGCAAGAGCAGGATGCGCAAAAAATGTGAGAGCAAATGCCAATGTATTCTCTGTATCATTGGTTTTACGATGAACAACGAAGAGGGGAGAGATTTGTTTGTAGCGTCGTAATATGTTTCCTTAGCTTCAATTGATATTTTTCTCGCTGTTCAAATTCATAGATCCAAAGGTTTCAGACATGAGTTTAGGTGTGTTTAAATATAGTTTGACGAGATATTGTAGAATAATCAGAATGAAAATCACGTTATATGAATGTGT